>JAFBJR010000258.1:1023348-1179355 GCA_016785285.1 Brachirus orientalis
GGGGGGTCAGCTTTCAGAAACATCTTGACCAACAAGAGGATCTTGCATGCGATTGACTTTGTCATGACAAAGACTTGATTCTGCACAATTTATGCACAAAAGACTTGCAGGAATAAGACCATCACTGGAATGAAACTTTGTGCTTCAGCTCCACTACATTGTTTTCTGCCTTTGTTATTCATTCTCAGATGTGGTGATGTCATTGCACAGTGAAGGTCTTCTGATCTCTGTTAAAGATCAAGAGGCCACAGGCGGTGGTGAGCCAGTGCCAGTGAAGGATATGGTATGAAACACAGCCTAAGATCTATCATGAGGCACCCACAATTTGATGACTCATAAAAGAAAAAATGTCAAATTGGGTGATGCTGTTCTGAATACAGATCAGTTGCTGATCTTATCAATCAGCTCATATGATATCTGTAAATGGTTATTATCATATTTGGTCAAAAATGAAGCAAGACAGCCTTTTACATATGAAGACCATTAGAAGCAGTTTCATAATGGAAAATCTTAGCACTTTGTTGTGAAGTTTGAGTGTTTATACCCATCAATGTCTGCTTCTACTGTTGCTTCGATTAAGTAATTTACATTTTAATCAAATTTATATCTATTTCACTTGTTTGTTGTGCTGGTCTTTGACTTGACAATGCCTTTTCTTCAACAGGCTGATTATAGAAAACAGTACTACATATTAACTGAATTCCCTGGAGGAGGTGTAATGACAAGATGTTGCTACTATAAAAGTGGAAGTAGTCAGTAGTTGGAGCAAAGGTTTCCAAAACAGCCTTTGGAGCGATCTGTAGTCTTGCATAATAATTCAGGCCATCTCAGAGTTGGCCTTGGTGATCATATATTCAGTACTTTGATGATAGATGATCATGCAACGGGATCTGCCAAGTAAATCTTGACATTCATCATCACAATTTTGCAAAGTAAATGGATCCATACTGTGATGATCTTGTAGGTTTACGTTTATTACATTCATTTAAATTTGTATTGCAGGTTTTGTAAACAGCGAGTATCTACTTGATTTTCGTAACACAATTATAAACCCTTTTCACATTTCCTGACTAGTAAAACATTTTCATCGTGGCCAGATAGTTTAAATTAGCTTTTAAGACTGATATTGATAACACACTGATTTTGTCTATCTAAATAAAAAGCATGCGCCATTGTCTAAATTGTGTAAAGGAATGAAAAGAATGGAGTATGTATTTAACTCTTATCGAAATCTTATCTCTCTCTTTAATTAGTGCTTGTTGACCAACTGCTTGCCAAAATAATGAAAATCCTTTGCCAACACTCAGTCACTGGAAGAATAAATCCACTCTTTCCTTTTCTCTCAAAGTCCAACCTGTCAGCTGAGATGCTTATGTAATAATTTTCTTAATTAATTTTCTTAAAAAAAATACAGATAACTTTCATGCATGTCGATACATCTCGCCCATTTTCACTTCTTTTCACTCTTCATTTTTATTCAACAACACATGTTGACTCTGCAAAATTATGCCTTTCTATCATTCTTATGAGATTTGATTCTGCTTTTTGGTAAAATGTATATTGATGACAGCAGCAGTGCCGCATCACTTTTAACAAATTAATGAATCTGCTGTTATTGTTTTAATGAGATTTAAAGCTTCAGTTAATGAGGGATAAAGAAAAAAGTCTTTATGGGCCTAATTTGAAATAAATAAATAAATACGTACATTTTGTCCTCATAGAGCAGCTTTCTGAGCTTGAAATGGTCATTTATTGATGGCTCACAAGCCTGTTTTTGAATTTACATAACAGGAACCAGTTTATCCGCGTAAAACTCCTGCTGTAACAGCAACTGCTCACCTGAAATGAGTCGACCCTGATCTCCCAGGTCACTGGCTAACCCACGCATCTATCTGAATATCTGTGTGACTGTTTGAAATGTAAATGTCTTCAATGACCAACTGCACTCAACTTGTCTTCAATGGACATGCATCACTGACCCTGAGGGCAGTAGCAAGCTCATTGGACTATTCATAGACTGTGTCCTCTGCCTCTTGCCTTTTAAGTTTTTTAAAGGGTATAATGTTCCCTCTGTGAGTTTAACCTAGATCTCTTTTTAACTTTTAATGATCTATTTCCTACAGTTAATGATTCAACACAAACTTTACTACTGTGTGTGTGCATTGACATATTAAGCTGTAAAAGTTCAGTGAGGTAACAATGTATTTCCTACCGTTTCTGTCATTCCTGAACCCACTGGATGTTTTCTGTTTATATCTGTGTTATGTAATTTCATCGTCAACAGGACACTTAAACAGTATATTATTTTATTTAGCCAGGAAACTGTCCAGTGAAGATTAAGAACGTCTTTTTCAAGGGAGATCTGGTATTAGTATGGTGGGACTGACGATACTGATAAATTGTTAAGATGCAAAAAATAGGAGGCACCCCCTTACAAAAGTGCAAAATTATCTAATCTGCTCTTGCTCATCTAAACACCTAAAACTGCTTCCGCTAAGAAAAAATCCTACTTAATGTAAAAAAAAAAGAAATAAAATGCCTTATTCACCAAAGTGCCATTAGATCATCAAATGTCTTTGTGACATCAGACATAAATGCAAATGGATGAGACCTTTTAATTAGAGGACAATAATTAAGAATGTTAAATCTGTTTATGTTTGAAAGATCTATTACATTAACTTTGTTTCTCTTCGTTTGTTAACTTTGTTGTTTTAATCTACCGTAACAAAAGTCCAAACTCGTAATTGGAGTGTTTTGTGACATTATGTTTGTTTTCTGTGCTCATACCCAAAATCTCATACTGTGAAGGACTAGAAATTTATTAAAAGCTAAAACTAATGGTGATCCAGAGACTTTTGATTGCTTGCTGAGATATGTACAGCATCAACAGTCACTCTGTGGAAGTTGTTTACTCAGATATGAAAAGTACATAAAAGGCAGGAGTCATTGTAACTGCAGTCAGGGCGTGTTGTCAGCATAGACCCAGAATGCTAATTCTTAAATTGCTTGCACCTCTGTCCATGTTTCAGAAATCTTTTGTTTCAAGACTGCAACTCTCAGGTTGGGTTGTGTGTTGATTACTATACAAACAATGTACAATATTAGTTTGTGTTTCACGTCAGCTTCTGTCTCATTTTGACTATAAAATAATTTTTATTTTTATTTAAATTGTATGCTACAAAATCTGTATCACTAAGTTCAAATAGTTTGGTCCTCATTGAATTATATACTGAATCTCAGTTAAAGGCTTCTTTTACAGCATTATCATTGCAGAGTAACTTACAGTGACAACTGATGTTCAGTTGAATACATTCCCCTTGATGTTTTTTATACACGTCTACCTCTCTTTTTCTCCATAGGATAAAAATTTGCAGCCAAAGACAATGTCGTCAAAGCCGAAGGCAATCGCAGTTCCATTTTCACATAAGTGAGTGTTAGATGTGAGCCTGTGTGGGGCAAGTCTAAGAGCTCAATATCTCCAGCACATGAAGTTATGAAGAAGACAGAAGCAAAGCATCCTCTGTTGTATAAAAGTCATACATCGCTCGCAGGCACCAAAACACAAAAGAAGTCGAGTCGTGAACATATTATCAAACAAGATTGGAGAGTGGCAAATTGGTAATTAGCCCCTACGTTGCAAATGAGCATTACAGTCTTGCTTATGTCTTTCCTCTCTGGTCCCCAAAGCCTCTTCTATTAATTTAGCTCTGAGCGGCCATCTATAAACAGGCTAAATAAGCTGTTAGCCTAAACGATGAGTGCAAATGAAGGGCTGGCTAAATATGCTGAAGGTAAAAGAGATAGCGAAACGTCCTGTTCTCAAATTACAGTGACTGGAGAGAAGCTAGGAATAAATCATTTTTCTGCTGGAGTCATATATTAGTGTGCAATTCCTCTAAAATGACTAATATGTATTTGAAACAAAACTGACAACCATTTGCATATTACTATTTTAAAATTATTTGCACCTCACAGACAGGAAAAAAAAAAAAAAGCTTTTCATTGTCAAATATAGTTAAAAAGACTGAGTAATCTTCATGTAACAAAGTAGTACCTTACAATTATTTTCTAAATGTTTGATTAAAATATGACGAATGGGCTACAAACCCTATTTCACAGGACAGTCATATAAAGTGTAGCATATAAAGTTATATGTTTGCTTTGCACGGAGGGAAAAAAAAATGGCGTCTCACGTTTCATCTGCCCTCACCTACTGTATGTTAATAGGATTTTATCATACAAACTCAATGAATGCAATTTATTAAACCAGAAATCAATAATAATATTTGAAATAAAATACTAAAAATGTAAAAAAAATACATTTTAATTGACATTTTTATACATTTTAATTGACTCATTCTTTTATTTCTGTATGTACCAGCTTGACTGGCATCATTTGTCACATATGTTCTCCCTCTCACTAGAATTGCTCTGAACTCTGAACTGAAATTTTGCCTCCCTTACCTCCCTTGTGAGGTCACTCTCTTGTTTCAGAATTCATTCCACCCTCTGGTTGTCTTGCATTAGAACGAGTAACAGCTCATTACTACAAAATGAAAAGGAAGCAAGGCAGAAACTTCCAAATTAATTTACAGTAGAACACACCTTACAGGTAGCTGACTCAAGTTTGAAGTAATTACTCCAGAAACCATAAATGGCTGTAATTGAGAAAAAGCCTACAGCATACAAGGATAACAAATGGCAAAATAATGGAAGCAGTGAAAGTCATAGCCAGTCAGGTTGATGGTGAGAGAAAGAGAGAAATATCTGGCTTCTCGCAATTCTTGCAAATACACGTCACCTCACACTGGTAGCCCTGCTGCCCTGTACTTGCCCCCCCTTCAGTATGGAGCTTATATTCAGATGAGGCAGCCATTAGCTCTAAGTGGTCTTTACCCCTAAATTCTGCCATTTCACAAATGAGCCAATTTTCAACATTAGACATTAGCCAGTGGCTAGGGTCAAAAAGTCAGCAGTGGTAAATATGAGGCACAAACCTGCAGTTAAGGGGATTAATAAGGGCTCGTTCAAAAGTACTTCAATGAAGAGTTTTACTGGAAAGGAATACGGGTACTGGCTGTTCAGGAAGAGTCATGTATCAGCTTTTAAGCTGATGTTGGAGTGTTTCACTGTCATTGAACGCTGCTCTGAACTCCACTATGGACAGCAGGTTTAAAGCCATTTATCTCTGATAAGGCCATACTACAACACTGGAATTTGAAAGGGATACACACACTCTCGCACCCTGCCCTTCCACTCCATCAAGTATGCACCAGGGCAGACGGACATATGGGCGATGCTACATATTGTAAAGAGAGGAATTATATTCCAGATTATGCCCTCCCACCCTTGTTGTTCTTCACTGTCTCACACCCCATCACTCACAAATGTCAGTCCTTCTCTTTATCAAACAAGGCCATTGTATTCCAGTTCATGGACACTGACAAGAAGAGGCTAGTAAACTCTGGAGTGTGTGTGCGTGTGTGTGTATACACACTGTTGTCAGTAGTCAGCTTTGCTAAAATGGGGCCACACAATCAGACTCAAAAATCAATACAGCTTTGCCTGTGACTGATCCACATACAGTGAGGCCAGTACAATGTCCCAACATGTAGGCCAGTATGTCCATATGTGAATTTGTGGGCAAGTAAGCAGAATTGCTTATACAGTACATGTGCTTTCTTGTGTGTTCATGTGAGATATGTGGTTGTTGGCTTAAGTCAAATTATGCACATACACACATTTACAAGTGTGTATGTGCCACATAGACATAGTCCTCATAAATTGAAATTGCTCTTAAGACTTGATTGGTACAATTAGGTGCGATAAGCTTCAGTAATGTTTGGGTACGGGCATTTTAATTCATTAGGATGATTGAGGTTAAGATAAGGGCTTGGAAATATGTCGATGGCGGGTCCCCACAGCCATAGGTGTAGAAGGGTATTTGTCTGTGTGTACATATGTGTGTGTGTGTGTGTATGTGTTGAGCCTGAGTGGGTGTTGAGTTCACACAAGCCCTTCCTGCTGCCTGACTTCACTGTCACTGATTGCAAGCGACGCAGAGCTAATAAAAGAGCAAAGCTGACTGTCAGCAGCGATTAGGCTGGCTACAAAGACAAGACAAAGAGAGGGCAGAGCACAGCGGCATTAGCTATGGTCATGGAACAACTTGAGTCAATGAGATTTTCAGACTAACTTGGTTTATTAAAAGGGAGGAAAGCAGCTGTTTGCAAACACATTATAATGCAACATTCCAGTTTTGAGTTTAGCTTCAGTGTGGTGATGACTTCACACTGACTTATTTTTAGGATAGATTTTTTTCAACAACAGTATTGTATCAGAAGGCTCATTTGTTCTTTAGTTGTCAACTAAATCAACTAAATCTTAAACTTGGCATGACATTGAATAAATAATGTATATGTTATATCACTAATTATATGAAGCTGTATTCATTCACACTTATTTACTATCACCTTTCATTACTAAGTAAATATATGACAACAGTAAGAAAGACCCAGGATCTGGAGTAATTCTGTTTTGTACATGGAAATTGAGTAAAGTCGTTGGCAGCATTTGTTTAATGTGCAGTGTATGTAAAATGATCACATCATCTTTATACAGTATGTGTTATGGCCTTTATTGTGCCATAGTCATTGGAGACTGATGCTCAGGTAGTGTGTTTCCTGCAGTTCTGTATGACAGTTTGTATTATGTATTTGTATTTACACAATTGCTTGTCCAAGCATGCGCATATACCCAAACACAAACACGTGTGAAAACACATTGACTCAGTTCCAAGATGTCTTTTAGTGGCTGATTACTGTAGCAGGTACCTGTAGATCTCCTGACAGACAGGGGGATTTAGTCAATGGCCTTTATTTGCCTTTGAGCAATGTTAGCTCTCTGGATGGCTGGTTCACAGGCTGAGTGGCTGGCAGCAAGGTTACTCCACCATCTTTGCCTTTTCTAATCCCCCTTCCCCTTAACATCATGCATACTAATATTACCTGTAGTTACTGTATATCATAACAGATAACCTACAGTGTTTGCTTTTTAACCTTAAATTGGCACAGTTACTTCTGCAAATGTGAGTAATAATGAACGATGGTTTGTGTGTGTGTGTGTGTGTGTGTGTGTGTGTGTGTGTGTGTGTGTGTAACTGGTATTCCTTGTGTTGTGGGGACCTAAATCTGTTTATGCAGTCACATTATGAGGACTTGTCTTCCATATGGAGACAACAGTCAAGTCCCCATATAGTATATTACTACATTTTAAGGTGACGTCATAAGTTTGTGTCCTTCAAGCAAGCCAGTATGTGTGTGTGTGTGTGACTCCTTCTGGCACATTTGCACTCACTGAGACATTTATGTAGAAAAACTATTTATTTACAGGTCTCTAGAATGAAATGGAAGCCCGGAGCTGATCAGCTGCACTGATGATGGTATATGTACTGTTTTAAACCTAACCTAAGAGAAATAGAGACAGAGGACAGGACAGTGATGGGGATAGCTACAAATAACATTTAGATCACAGATAGAGAAGGTGTACATGATTCTTTTGTCACAAACTCTGGAAGATGATAAGGTAAGTGCACTGTTCTTTCTTTAAACATTTTAGTGTAAAATGATCAACAACTAATATTTTATGGAGGTCTTTTTTATTTATTTATTTATTTTATTTTATTTTATTTTATCAACTTGAGAATACAGGTCTGGGGTGTAAGAGTTCAGGAAATGTTAATTTAAGTATGTTAGGTATGTCTAAATTCTATAATCACCTATCACAAATCTAGAGTGTTTTGTCACTAGTGTTGAATTATTGGTCTCAGGAGTCTGAAAGTAAATGTAGGAGAAACTTTCTGAGTATCCCACAGCACTTTATCTAACTAGGAGTCAGAACTCGACATTGTTCTTGTTTGACGTTGGGCTGTTTGTGAGTAAATGGCACGAGTTCTTAAGGTATATCACAACATGACTTGCAACTTTACATTACTGAAATATTTTCAGTATTCATAAAATGACTGAATCATTAACTTCAACTTTCTGTGTTGTATAAAAAAACGATCTTGTTCTTCTTGTGATTGAAAAAGAAGCTGGAAGAATGATGGACGTAGGGAGGCAGTGAGGGATGGAGTGTTTGTATTTAAAGTAAGAAGTGACCTGAAAGCCCAGACAGGAGGCAGTAAAAGATGTAGTTAGGTCTACATGTGGGAGGTCTTAGGGCAACTTGTAAGTAAGATGTAAACGGATATCTTACTTTAGAGTTTCTTGTAAACTTTACTTCTGAAACAATATCATTGCCCAATAATTTAAAACAAATTGACATCTACTGTACATATCTATGCATGTTTTAGTCTTTAATATACTACACCCGATTAAAGGCTGAATCAGAATAACTCAAATATAAAACATAGAATTGTGACATAAAGTATTCTAGTTTTTTTTTTTTTTTTTTTTACCCCTGAAGCAATTTAGCCCAAATAAAATGAAAGAAATGAACACATTCAGAATTTAAATTATGTCATTTATACATTCACATATAAATCTATCTAATATAAAATTTCTGTGTCACTTTGATTAAAAATGAAGAAGCAACAAAAAAAACAAAAAAAAAAACGCCTACATTAAAACATTGTGAAATCCTTTTGTTCTGTGTACAAAAAGTCAAGGGAGGGTTGATAAATTTTTCAGAAATCATGCATATCTTGCATGTCTCATGCATGTCTCGTTCTCTCTCACTTTACATTTTAACCAACTTTTCGTTGTCTCCATTTCTGTCTATATAGAGACTGCATTTTAAGCGTATTATCAATCCATACACATAAGAATATGATATGAGCATATACGTGCAGGCATGCACACATGACTACTGAATCATAGGAACAAAAGCATATCTAATGCACATGCCTAAGATTCAGGCACCCTCACAAAAATACACTCACACTCGTATAAAAACAAAAAACACACTCACATGCAGAATGAGTCAGAGGCAAAGACACACACACAAAACCATTGGCTTGTTTATCCAGCTTGTGTTAGAAATCACTGCCAAGAAGCAGGGGTATCCCACAAGCCCTGTAGCCAAGAGACCAAGGCTGATAACCAGACTGAAACTTTCTCTCACTACGTATGTGCGTGTTATTGTTTGTGTATTCTTGTGAGGACCAAAAAAACATATAAAGCATAGGGAGTGAGGATATTTTGATCTGGTTCTCACAACTTTAAAGGGCTTTTGGAGGTTTAAGATCTGGTTTTAGGGAGTGCATTGTGTCCTCAGTAAGAATGCTGCATGAGAATGTGTGCATGTGTACTTTCTTGGTTTTCTGGGTTCAGACTTGGTTCGGGTTAGTGTTAGGTTTGGCTTGAGTTCGATACTATCTTGATACTGACTTTGTGACGCTACACTAAATGTCTGTATGTGTTAAAATGCAGCAAGTGCTCTGCCTGTTTTCATGAGCATGTGGGTTTGGTATTAAATTACGATAGAGTGGGGGTCATCTTTCCTCCCTTAATCCCTCCGACTGACCTGCCTTTGAAGGCCTGGTCTTATTGCTCACCTCTCCCTCTGCAGGTCACTCTCCATGGAAAGAGGCTGCCCCCTAAAATTGCCTCCCCAAGGATCTCTTCTAAATGCACTTAAATGCTCGGTAACAATCATATTTATATTATTTGAACATATTTTGTTCCTGCAAATTAATGTTTCATGTTGCATGTATCTCATGTAGCCTTTCATCAACTGCTTTAATAAAATATTTCAAATGAATATTTACTGCAGATGATGATGTGAGAAAGCAGTAGTTATTACTCATTGCTATGAAAGAGAAACTGGATATGCTTAAGGATTTTTTTTATAGTTCCTATTATTATTAATATTATTGCTTGGGTTCACTTTATCACTACCAGATGACAGAAATGTGCCTTTCCTGCTACAGTAAACACGTCACAGGCTAAAGAAAAACTATGGGAGTAAAGGGATTTTTACCTCTTTATTTCCTTCTTTCAATCTTACTTTACAGTAGCTGTGTCTTACAGAACAGATATATAGAAAAGTCAGATTCATATACCAAGGTATCAACGCCAAGGAAAAGGGCAATTGAGTACAAAACGAATGAGCAATCTAAATAACAAAACGCTGCACAGCAGGGGACAAACTTAGCAAAAGGACTCAAAATATGTAAGAAGCTACACGAAAGAAAGGTGGCTTTTGTAAAAGGGGAATATATTTGGGATCTGGAGACAAAAACAAAATATCAGATATTTTTCTCATCTGAAGATAAAAGGTCTTGTGATGGGTATATGCTTGTATTGTCTTGTATTGAAAACCTCCAAAAATCTCAGGATCAATTCATCATTCCTTGTTGTCTCTTAATGATAATTTTGAAATATTTTGAATACTGAAACATCCTTACTTCTTTTCTCTGCCAAGTCTTTTTTTGAACAGTCAAAAATGGTCAGTATGGAGGTCAGATGACTAACAACATGGATATCTAAATTTATTTCCATATCTCAATTTTTGTTCATTTCTTGTCTTTATTTGACTGTGCAGGGATTTGTTTTTACATCAATGTGTTGTTTAAAAACTTACATTGGGTTTGGAGCACTCGGGAAAAAAAAGAAAATAATAATAATTTAAGCCCATTGCCTTAAAATTTCTATGGCAGGTAAAACCCTGAGAGAATGAATCAGATTAACATTGGACTATGTTTGCCTCCATCTCTTTTACTTGTTTTTAAACTTCATTTTCAAAATGCACTGATCCATTTTGTGTCTAAAAGTCAGTGTTGGTGAGGTAAATTCAACATACACAAACTGTTGCAACCAGAAACACAAGTCAGAGAATTGCACACATGCATGCATGAAAGTACGCTCATGTATTCGCAGAGCTTAAAAAAATTACCACCAGGCACTTTTATCTGGTCCACATGCTCAACAAATCAATACAATTATCTTTTGTTCTTGGGATGTGTTTTCTTTCCCAATAAAAATCGAAATATATTTTTATATTCCTAATACGCATCTGCAAAATGTTCAATGACAACACAGCATCTGGGGAATGAGGTAAGGCTTTGTCCCGGCAAACAAATATGCACATGCTATTTTCTGCTCTGCCAAGATCAGATATTTGGGGCAAGGTGTTCGTAGATTCCTCATGGGTCTCTCTTGGGATTCATGTTTTGTGCTTCGTCTTCGGTCTGAGATAAATCAAAAACCTTTTGACTTTCCCTCCAAGGAGAGAGTGCAGGCAATGAGGAACTGTGAGCTATGCTGAGGAGAATGCGGGATGCCTCTAACACAGAGAAAAAGACAGAAGAGGGAAAAACATAAATAAATCTATTTCTTCTCATTATAATACTGTTCGGGTTTCTATTTTTACTTTGCGATGAGGAACGTCCATGTCACTTTAACCGAGAATGATTTGACACAGCAGCCTTTTTCACGTTATAATATTGCATGTTTTTGTTATTACTCAATGTGACTTTATTGTGACATTCCATAATGTCTTGTTTGCCTGTTGAAATAAGCAGCAATTTCACCAGTGTTTATTGTTCTATAACTTGTCAGTGTCAGACTTAATCATGCCCATTTTTAGTCACATTTTTAACTGTGCTCTTGTCGGTTTGTCATGAATATTTCGTGCAGTAATAGTGCATTTCCAAACAATTCCTTGGGGATGAGGTAAAGCAAAGTGCTGTTTTTATGTTTGCTGTGTGGTCCTTAAAGTCCATTTGAACTTTTTGATGATCTATTTATTTTCGCTCTCCATTAATATATATGATGCATCACTGACTTGACAAGGATATGACTCACCAACTTGACATTTATACATCTAATTCTCTTGCAGTCAGCCCCCTCTCAGTCTGTGTGGCCAGCTGATTTGCAGTGTATTATCACTCCAACAGTTCATTTTGACTAAAAGGTAACGTTTTAATGACGCTTGGGTGCTGATAAAACTGTGGACTTGCATTTGCAGTCCATGGTGAACAGAAATGAACTTTTGGCAATCTTACCAAATATTTCTTTTTGGTATGATGGCAAAAAAAAAAAAATGTGGACACCATGTCATAAATGTACAGATGTAGCAAACAGTAGCATCCTTGCTGAAATTAATATAATGTACTATACCTACTCTATAATGCATGCCATTTTTATACTATTTTACTTGCTTTCTTTTCATGATCGACAGTTTTTTACTGACTCTAAACACTGCAAATCAGCTTCTACTCTCTGTGTAGATCTGAACCTATTGTTAGAATAAAGTAGAGAGATTTACTCTCTTTCACTGCGCTATCAATCTAACACAAGAAGTAATACGATGAGCATGACAAATATGAATCAAACTCTCTACTGCCACTCTTTGTTTGTAGTGGTTTACAGTGTGTGCATGTGTGTGCGTGTGTGTGTGGGTGGGTGTTTGTGTAGGTGTGGTGTCAAGGGTGGGTGGGGTGCAAGTTAGAGCAGAAAAAGGGTGTGGCATTGTCAACCGGCTTGTTTCCACCTGCCAGAGTCACATACGAGTATACTGAGCAATACCAGAGTGTGTTTCCTTGCACTGGGGTTAAATCAATGAAAAGACTGACAGTTAACCTTAAACCGAAAAAAACCTTTGGTGTAATCTTCCCACGGTGGAGGATGCACACACTTACGGGCAAAACTGTCTCCACCTTTGATTTTATTTTTAGGTAAGTGTCACCATGTTTTGTCAACAAATCAAAATAATTCTTATGTGGATCACTGGATCTGTGAATAATACTTGTCTTTTGAGTGAAAAATCACATGCAAATGAATAAAGGTGTTCTGCTGAAATACATTCTGCTGCTATGTGCAGAATTTATCTCGAAAACAATGTAGTGTTGATATACCACTACATGAAATACTTACTTCATGTACTGCTGTGAAAAGAAGAAGCTTGGCCATCTGTTTTCTTCATTGCTTACCCGGCAACCCCACCTTCATCAGTGTCCTTAACCACGTGTTGAGAGGAGAGAAATGCTTTAAACTTGCTCAAGTGGAGGTGAATGTTCAACTTAAGGCAGGGCAAAAACAGCATTAAAAAAGCTCAATGTTCCCCAGTAATCCAATCGCATCACGCCAGTCCCTAAATCTTTGTCAACAAAATGCAATTGTTATAATGTGTTTATTGAAACTTGGGCAAGGTTTTATTTAATCATGCCGTGCTCTAACAGCACTGGTGGTAGATGAGAAAAACACACAATCTTTCATCACACCATCATCATTGGGAAATCCAATTTGTTGCTATTCCTCTCACTCTGGTGCACACCACGCATGTGATTGCTATGTGGTATAACGTGAAAACACGGAGTAAACTCTATCATCAATGTGTGTTGCACGTGTCATAGCAGTTTAATTTATCTGGTGATCATTGAATTAATGCTGTGTGTTGGGAAGGCAGGTCTCTGCAGAGGAAGTGTATATGCATGGCTCTGTGTGTGTGTAAACATGACTGCTTCTATTTCCGATAAAACGCCTACCTAACAGTTTTACAAAAGCAGAAGATGAGATTCTAATACATTAAGAAATTTAAAATTTGAGACTGACAGACGTCTGACCTGTATAGGCTGCACCCAGCATGTCATCCGGTGTCAGCTGGAACTGATTCCAGCTCTCCCCACAACCCTCAAAAGATAAGGGGATAGGTGGGTGGATCAATGGATGAATGAATGGAAGGAAGGAATGAATTGTGCCCAAGAAAGAATTTGTTTGGTGTGTGAATGACATTTCACAGTTTACATGTTTCAGGACCTGCAACAGTTGCAGAACCTGATTCACTCATTTACTACATTCTGCTTTGTCATTTTTGGGCCGTCATTGTCCAACCAGATTCAGCTGTTAAATCAAGGTCAAAACCCATAAAATAATTCATATTTAATTTTCTGCTTCCTATATGTACCCTGGTTTTCTCTCGGGGTTTCTTGGTGTAACCTCACCTCCATCATATGTGGGTCTTCATGTGGCTGTACAAGCCAATCCATGATCCACAAGACTTGTGGTGGGGGCATGTGTGAATGGTTTTCCTGGAGGCTCCTTCCTTTGTTGCCTTTTTGCTTCGGCAGCCCAGTTGAGTTCCCGTTCTAGCTTTTCTATGACTGTCCCACTCCACAGATCTCTATTAAGAGCAACCTGCTCCCAGTTGTTGAGGTTGAAGCAACACCTTCTCGGGTGAGTTTTGATGTTGTGTTTGTATCTCTTCTTCTGCCCTTCTTGGGTGCATTGCCCTCCTTTCATCTGGCCATAGAGCATTTGTTGCCACCCCACTGTCCTTGACAAAAACAGGGCCAGGATCCAATGGCATGCAAACCAAGACAATCAGGGTCTCCCTCTTTGTGGAGCTCCTCAGCCACCATCATCCGCCCACTCTGCCACTGAGGGTGTTCTTTGGATCGCACTTAGTCTGGAACTTCCCCTTCCACCTTGCCGTCATGGGTGACCCTACCAGGAGTGGCAGCTCATTTAAGTTCATTGGAAGACTCTCCACCACAATGGGGTGGTAATTCAAGAGGAGAACATTTACCCAAACTCAAACATCACCACAGAAACAACCATGCAATTGCAGTAGGTTGTTAAAGTCTAAGACCATTCTGACTCAGACTTTTTCCACCCCATTATACAAAGAGCCACAATTCAGCAACGTAGAAGTTTTACCATGTATGAATGAATTTGGTGGAGAAATTGTATTAGACGAAGTGTGTGTTTGTTCAACTGCAAAATAATTTTTCCAGGTATTATTCATGTTGCGGGGACGTAAATCTGTTTACACAGTCACATTATGGGGATTTCTCTTCCTTATGGGGACAAAAAGCAAGTCCCCATAATGTAAGGTGAAGACATGTTGTATGATTAGGCTGAAGTTAGGGCTAGGGTTACGCTAGTACTAGTTATTGTTCGGTTGTAAGTCTCCAGGAAGTTACTGTAATGTAAGTCAATGTTATGTCCTCAGAAGTCATGGAAACCAGAGTGTAGACTGTGTGTGTGTGTGTGAGAGAGAGAGAGAGAGGTGCATTAAGGTGCCTCTGATGTTCTAGAGGCTCAGCCCCTCTGGCTCCATGCAGCTGGAGTTCTCCAAATTAGCCTAGCACTTCATTATGCATCTCTTCTACCATTACCCAACATCTATCCTCACCCTTACTCCCTTACCCCAGTGTCCTTTTTCATCAACTTGACCTGAAAAAGAAAGTGCAATAAAATGATCGACAAATGCAAATAATTCCTTATTCAACCATACAATGGTTACAACTAACCACCTGCTTTCCCCTCTCCTTGTCCTGCTCTACCCCCTCCTCTCTGGTCCTGATACCCCTTTCTCCCCATCCGTCTCTCTCTCTTCCCCTTCCACACCTCCCTCACCTCTCTAACTCCCCTCTGCTTCACATATTTAGCTCCAGGTAAAACAGTGAACCAACCCTTATTTTGCCTCTGTCTGTGAAGCTTTTGTCCTCATCCTTATAATTGCACAGAGAATCGATAAAGAGGAAGTGTGTGTGTGTGTGTCTGTGTGTGTGCTGCATGTGTTGGTGTCTGTGAATGTCTGTGTGTGTCTACTGTACATGTGTGTGTCAGACAGAAAAAGAAAATAAGACGGAAGGGGGTAGGAGTGGTGGGGCTGTTGGGAGTGCAGTGGTTTGTTTATGTATGTGTGTTTTTTTTCCCCTTCTATCATTGTGAGAACCAGGTGAACTTATGGTTCTTATGGAGTGATATATTTTCAAAGTGAAGACATTTTAGTTGGTTCTCACAACTTCAATTTTTTTTTTAGGGTTAAGATCTGGTTAAGGTTTAGGATATGTTTAGATGAAAGCACTAGGAAATGCATTAAGTTAATGACTGTCCCCACAAAGACAGTCAAACATGTGTGTGTGCGTGTACACGTCTGCGTGCACATACATGTGTCCACACTCGTGTTTGTGAGTTTCCCTCCTTTGCTTTTTATCTGTTGCCCACGGTGCAATACGCTCACAACTGGGTTTCCATTGTGTATGCACACACACACACACGCAGACACACTCATCGCCCTGCAGTGAGGTTGTTGGCAGGTGTGTTAAGCTTATGTTAGCATTAGCCGCGTTAGCTTAGCTGCCACTGTGCCCCGCAGTGCGTTACAGTGGAAGCCAGGGATTTCTCGTTGTTTCAGGGCTGAGGGTAGGGCCTCCGTAGTGAGTGCATACACACATGCAGACATATTGGGGGCCTAAGGGAGGGCCAGTAACTGAGCCACCAGCCAAGGGAGCTGGACCAATTACATTGTTAGGATAAATGTAGCGCCGGCTATGCATGGATTGTGGTACTTAACAGCTGGCGCGAAAAAGAAAAACCCTCCCTTCTTCCCTTGCCTTGCCTTCTGCTGTTCGCCTGGGCACTTTTAAATGGAGGGGAATTTAAAAACAGATTTATGGGTCAGTTAAATATAGTAGGCATAACTGATTCCCTTACCAACCACCCCTCCTCCATAACTCCCTCCCTTGCATCACCATCACCCTTCCATTCCCCAGTTTTTGTCTCCTTTTCCCTCCCTTTGGTCTTTTATAAAATGATATATCTCTTAAAAAGAACAGAACAGTTCTCCCAGTGGAACGCTCAAGCACAAATTGACAATCCAGGCCTTGTGGTTTAATACGCACCCTGTATCAGTCTCCTCAGCCTCCCCTCCTTTTCCTTCTATCTCCAGCTCCCTCCCACCTCCCTCCCTCTCTCCTGTCTCTTATTCTCCTGACCAACAAGGACTTATTAGATGAAGCCTTAACTAAATTTGAGTTAATGAATTATTCTAACACCTACAATGTGATGATTGTAATTAATGGGCCACCGACGTACTTACCTTCGCACCAGGTTTTTCTAAATGAACATCTTGCACAGGTCCTATGTCTTTCTTTTTGATGCAGATTTAATGCTCCCTTTCTGCCTTTTAATCTAACAACCTCAAATGCCTTGTGCAGTAGAAATCTGGGTCTGATATTGAGTTTTTCTCTTGAGTATTTATGTCAATTTATTTTCAGAGCAAGGGTGCAATGATTACCATGACTTTACATTTTGTCAGAAACCTTAAGTCCATGTGAATCAAACAACTTTTGCATTTGGATGACAAGCATTTGATAAATTGGCCTCGTTTTAGAGGCAAACAGAAAGCCTCCTTAGTAGCACTGCTGTTGTTTGTATTCCTTTTTTTAAGCTTTTCCTTAAAATTCTTCTCGCAGATGGGGGATGTTTCACTAAAAATGTGTTTACCTCACTATACTGAGACTTGTAAATGCAATGGTTAGCAGGTTTTCAGCAGCGTGCATGGAGGTGCGAATCTCCCTCCTCACCACACGCTAGCCTCAAGCGCCAACACTCAGACATGCACAAATACTTTCTTCATATACACATACACATACACATACACATACACATACACATACACACACACACACACACACTGCTGGCTGCTGCCTTCTTCTAATCCACCGCACCAGCACAATCCACTTTCAGGGCTTTGCTGCTGCAACCCCGCCAAACAGGCCACAAGTTTGGTTCCTTCTCCTCCTTCTCCAAGACATACAGTTCCAGGCCATGTTTGAGATTCCGTTTCAGTAACAAACACACAGACCAGCGCTGTTGGAAGTTCTCATAGTATAAAAGCAGATAATGTAGACAAAAAACCTTGGTGTCACTGCTAGTTCACAAACTCGGCCAAGCCTTTCATTCCAAAGCCAATGTGAAGGGGGCAAACATTCAGTACACTTTGATTTTCAAACCACTTAAGAAGATTCAGTCATGCTTAATCCAGTTTCTCAGTCAAATTCCCCTCCAAGCTGCTAGTTATGGCTGAATAAAGTGTATACTCCAGCTACTGCTGTTGCTGTTATTGTTATTGATCCTGCACTGGGTGTTGTACCCCTCTTGTTAACCCACCCAACATGAGCAAATATATCAATTTGTTTCACACTCAAAAATATCAGGAAAAAAACAAGAAAATCAAGTTTAAAAAATATAAGTGAGGGTATAGTTGAAACCTATAGGTGGCCAAAGGCCTTGTAGGGTTTTTCTCTAATTTATTTCTCCTTAGCACTAAAATAATTAAATACAAAATAAATAGAGGTGCATATCTATCAACCATACAGATACTAATTGAGACATGTTTGTTTATATTGTAGGCGTACATCTGCACATTTGTAACTAATTCCGGACAAATTCAAAACTTTAAGTGTGTGTTTATTGTTACAACCAAACCTAAATTTGTAGGGTAAGGATTGGTGGAACAACGAGCTGTTCTAAATGGCACCAACCACATGGTCACCAGATTTTGACCACTTGGTCTGCAGATGTTTTGCCTCACTCATCAGGTGCCCTATTTACTTTCCTTTTATGGCTGAAAGGAGGGCTGTACAAATTGCAGGCTTCATTTAAAGAAATCAATTAGCTGTGTTTTAGGTTGTTTACAGCTTGCGCAACTTGTCTCTCAATAGATGACATTGCTGTAGAAATGGAATGGATAAATGCTAATGTGTCTTGTGTCTCAAAATAATATTTTTTGGAATCCTAGTCTTGAATGTGTCTACAGAAAATGTCTCTACCACCCTATTTGTCATTTGCAGTCCTGTGTTAGCTATGAATACTTAATTGAAATATTGTGTATAAACATGCAACATGTTTCATGATTTATATTATGGACTGGTACTTCTTGTTACTTTAGCTGCTTTAGTCTTTGTGTCACTGTTTGCACTTTAATACATGATGCCCAATGTAGTTACATATTTTAAATCATTTTGTGTGTCTTTTTTACATTGGATCTGCTAAACCAGAAGGCCTATGCTGTATCTCCCAGGTATGATCATTGTGTGGAGATGTGAGGGGTACAGGTTTAACCTATGTAGACCCTCAGCTGCTCTGTGTGCTCTGTGCCTCCAGGAAAAATGCAGCCCAGCGCTGATGAGAATCCCTATAATTGGCCCAAACCTGCACAGAGGGCTTCAAGGTCCTCCATTCTACATCCCCAATGAGAGAGTGAAGCAAACCGGTTGAGAGAGTAAAACAGAGAAAGCGCGCTTACCTGACTGAAGATGCAGCTACATGTTTGTCTCTGTGAAAAGATGTTTGGGTCCACCAAATTCTGAGTAATGAGGCAGTTCATTTCAGTTTCATGATGACTTTTATACAGACCCTGACAACTCACCCCCAGTTATTTCTTTATCAGTTATTTTTTATATAATATTGTTTGTTTTTATCACAACTTCTCTTTCCCATCTCAATCCATGCATGCTCCAGCTCCTCATTTTCACCACCAGTGCATGTGTGTCCTGTATGCCTGTGTGTATTATGCACCGGTGCACGTGAGCTTGCTATCTCCTATAGCCACAATTCTAGGGTTGGCTGTGGGACAGAAGAACCGGAGGGCACTAACTTTCCCCAGTTCCCCAGCCCCTCCCTCCTGTTTCTCTTTCCCTGTCTGTTAGCCATCCAAGAATATGCCAGTCAGGTCCTGGGCAATCTGCTTGCTACCCTCCTGCCATCCTCCACCTCCTCTCTCATCCTCCAGTACTCTCTTCTGTACACCCATTCCCAATTTTACATTTCCCCTTTCTCCTCCTTCACCATATCTTCGCATATTTCTGTCCCTTTTTTTTCTTGTTTTCTCTGGCCTTTGGCAGCAACCATAAACCAACTGTAGTGGTGTTTCATACATAACTCAGTGCACTATGTGTGGTGACTTTCTCTGGACTTCCTGCTACCCTTGCAGACAATTTGATTTGGATTCAGTGTTGCAGAGAAAGGCAGACTACCATTCAAGAACATATACAGTATTATGTTATATATGTTTACCTTGGATGTAACACAATGTTTGTCTCAATGTGTATTATTTTTTAATGTTTTTGTTAATAAATTAAGCCATGCACTAGGATGATGGTCATATGCCTCAGTTGTAATCAGCTGATTACAGCTCCAATCTATTAGTCACAGTCTAATCACAGCCACTCTAACACCAAGGTTGTCTATTTAAATAACGCACCACCCTCAGTCATTTGTTGCTACACCAATGCTGCCTCACACCGCTGCTGCTGCTGCTGCTGGCAAAGTTACTTACAGTCTTACAGTCTCATAAGTTTAAAATGTTTTTCATTGTCTTGCTTGGACTTGCTCTTACACATGGTTTCCCTACCTTGCACTTCTTGTTTTGGCTACTCAAGAGCAGACCCATCAGCACTAAGTTTAAACTGCATTTCATTTGATGAAATAGTTAAATTATGATGAGAATGTTTTTGACTGAAATAAACTTAGGATCAAACTGTGACCTATATATTTTTTTAAACTTTACATATCATCAGTCACAGGTTGATTTTTGAGTGAGAGAGCCAAAGTGCACAGATTTATCTATAGATGTGGTAATTGGTCAGAATCAGCTCATGAGAATTAAAGGTAGAGATATAAACATAAGCCCAGACTTCAGTGTTATTCACTATAAACTATGTGTGTTTAAATAATAGAGACCAAAGTACTACTGTGGTTACTGTGGCCACCCAGATATAAATAGTAGTCCTTTGCGTCCCTTGCATCTTTGTGAGTCATGTCAGTGTGTTGATACGTCATGCATGAATGGCACTTTGTAATTTTGGATCTCAGTTCATGAAAGTCGAGGAGAGCTGCATTTATTTAGTGCAGTGCAGTCTGTTCATGTGAAAGTTAAAGTGAAAAGTGAGTAAATAAATAAATATGTTAAAAGTTTCTACACTCAAATGTGACCATTTTGACACCCAACACAAAGAGGGACATTTATTCACCCCTTGCTAAACCAAAATTTTAAATTATTTTCTTTTATTTTTCTCAATGCAGTGCATAAACCATCCAGCTTATTTATACAAACTAGGGGCTATTGTCAGTGGGTGGTATGAAAAAGTGAACAGACCAATGGGCAAATGTCCTGTTGTTATTGAACGTTATTGACTGACTGTGTAATCACACTGTATATAAGGATTGATGAGACTTCACTGTAGGCCACATCTGCATGGTAACAAATGAGAGGAAACACTGCAGCTATACAGAAGCAAGACCTCCCTGGAAAAGGACTGATTAATGCAGACTCCTCCAGGGGTAAGGATGGAGGGATGGATGGATTGATGCTAAAGAGGAGAACCTGGCAGCTGGTTCCTAATGCTACAGGGAGAGTGACGATTGGGAGGGAGGGAGAGAAGCAGAGAGAACGTCCGGGGGCAGGCATGCAGGAATGAATACACATAAACTACACACACGTGGGGAGGATTTTGACTGTTTAATCTTGCCCTGTGTTGCTTTGATAAGGAGAGAAATCCCCCCCTTGCAAAGATATAGCTGTTCATCTTTTGTCTTAAAGTTATGGGCATATTTATGCATGAGCTGTTTATTTGTGTCAGGCTTACAAATTAATTTCTCAGAGTTCTACAAAAAATAAAGTGTCGCCCAAGTTAAATGTGACTTTGCAGAGTTTGGGGACATACAGTATCTGTGTATTGATTGTGTTGCATTCGCTGATAATGAATTGATTCCTTGGCTGTGGGTGTTTTGTGCAAACCAAAAGAACGCACAGTGTCACATCACTTTTTGTCTTCCAATCAAGTTTCTCAAGAGCACCCAAAACCTGCAGTGGGTCACTGGATTTTAGGTGAAACACAGCTCGCCAAAATGAAATCTCTACACGCAGAAAGTGGGACATCAACTCTGACAAAATGACTCCTGACAAAAGGTAGCAAATACCTACAAGTCTGCTTCACTACCCATCCACCTACAGGAATGTATGATTATCAAACAGTTTTCAGTGTTGACACATCAATGTGCAGAAACTGTTATTTTTGGCAGGCTTCAATTTTAAAATTCCCCCTCTTGTAACACACACACACATTATGCTTTGTTTTTAAACTACTTCCAGGCTTTGATGTCCCTGACCTTTTATTGTAGCTCGTCACAAACCAGCACAGAACCAGACTGTCAACTTGCCATTGCCTCCTGCCACATTCCGCAGTGACTGCAACCAGGAAACTTTTTTTTTTCTTTTCTTTTTTTAATTACTTGTGTGTCACTGGCACACACTCAGAACAGTCAAAAGTCATGCACTGGAGCATGCCTGCATAATATCAACTTCAAAGATGTACGCAGCCTGGTGTGCAAATAAAAAGCAACAGATTGCATAACAAAAGAATGAACTGGTGACTGCAAGGCTGCTGGTTAAAATCCGAAGATAAGGAACAGTGATCGCAGAAGCTATATTAATACAAACACGCTGTAATTATGGGTGGTTTTCTATTATCCATCATACGAATCTGTGAAATGCGACTAGCCATTTTGTTATACAGTGTATACTCACATATTTACCCATAAAAACTCATAGTAACACTGCTGGGTAAGCCAGTGTGTTCATGTGTGTGAAGAATACCTTCATGCATCTGTTTACGATCATGTCTGCTGGCATGACATGAGCATGTCTGCTGGCATTTTCTATTTCTTTGGACTGTTCTACCTCTCTCCTTCTAGCCAGTTACTCATGCACTTAATTTATGGCACACCTGCAGTGTGTGTGTGTGTGTGTGTGTGTGCATGTGTGCATGTGCATGTGTGTATACATGCCTGTGGAATTGACTGTGTGGTAACGCTCAAGCTCACCATGGAACTGTTGACGAAGGAATGCTGCTCCCACTGACTCACCTGATGATTTGTGTCTTACGTTGTGATCAGCACAGTGGGCAAATCCCACACAATAGGAAGGTGATGACTAATACATATGCAGTGTTTTTTCGATTCAGGGCTCAGGATGGAAAGATAGAAGTAGGTCCCTAAACAATGCTGGATAATGGTGGCGATGTGCTCTAGAAAAAAGGGTAGAAAAACAAACAGTTTAAATTCCCCAAAGCTGGAATGAAACAGTTGAACCTGTTTTACAGTATCGACAAGTTACCACATATGAGGTGAACAGTAGCCGATCAAACATACAAGTATATCAGACCTTACACCTACTCAGAGTAACCTACATGTAGTCCGTCACCAGTCCTGAAGAAGGACCTGGCTCCTCATGAGACATGCTACAGAATGACATTAGGTATGCACTAAGCCGGCATAATCACATAATCAATGACTAAAGAGTTCAGTCCGCTGCCCTTTTTTAAGGCAGACACTGACAGACGAGCAATGGGAAAGAGCTGGGTGGGTGGTATTTAAAGTTCATATGTGTAAAAGCTTTGAGTGCAGCCTTGGATGGATGGACGCACTCATTTACATTTCTGCTTCTTTGCTCTCATGTTTCCATAAAAGTGTGATCTACAGACGATCACTCCAGCATGCTGCCATGTCTCTCTCTCTCTCTCTCTCTCTCTCTCTCTCTCTCTCTCTCTCTCTCTCTCTCTCTCTCTCTATCTCGCTGTCTCTCTCCCCCTCTCTTTCTAAACTGTCAGATGTGTAAATACGAGCCATGCTTCCAGTAAAGCCTTAAGGCTAGCTAGACTACAGCCTAATTACGTGCAGTATTATTTAGAGGACACAGTTGTTAGAACGGTTACTGCTACTTGGCTGAGGTAAGAAAGACAGATCTCCACAGGGGCAACACATTCTATGTGCATATAAGTCAGCTATCGACATGGCTGAGATTCCACTCATGTCAGTCCAAGTAAACTAACAGTGTATCTTCTAATCAGAGATTTAAATTTTTTAAAAAAAGGGAAAAAAAACATTGTTTATAATAAAATATTGGACTCTTTCTTGAGGCATATTTCTCTACAAAGCTGTGCAAAAAATCTGCTTCTTCAGAAGTAACAATGTCCTGTCAACTAATCAGTTTTAAGAGGTTGAGTCAATCAGCAAAATTCAAGTCATGTCACTTAAGTTATAGGGCGCAAGGCCAAAACTAACAAATGTGCCTTAAAGCCCTTTTTCAATTTGAGCTACATGTCACAACTTTTAAAGTGCATAATTTCCTGCCCATAGAGCAGCAAGCCAGATATCATTACCATTACCAGTTTCACTGCTTGATAATGATGTATGAGAGAAGTGAATTGACAAGTGGAGTCAAAAGGTGTTGGCTGTAATTATTCAACCACAGCAATGGGAATGTGTAAAGTTTGCACAATGGCATCCTTATAAAATTCCTCTGGGGGTAATAAAAATGCCTGATATGTTAGTCATGATTCACTAAAGGCATGCTTTTGATTGTTGTTCAACACCTTTTAAATAGAGAATTTGCTGCACCCACTCACTCGTGTCTGTGTGTGTGTGTGTGGATGTGGGGATCTAAAGCTGTTTACACAGTCACATTATGGGGGCTTGTCTTCCTTATGGGGACAAAAATACTTTTCCCATAATGTAAATTACTACATTTTAAGGTAAAGACATTTTTTAAGGTTAGGCTGAGGTTAGGGTTAGGGCACTAGTAATTATGGTTAAGGTTAAGTCTCCAGGAAATGAATGTAAGTCAATGCAATGTGCTCTGAAGTCATGGAAACCAGTATACTTGTCGGTGGGTGGGTGTGTGTGCACACATATAAAGTAAGAATTATTATTATATTTGTTTAAAAGAAATCAATTATACCAACATAAGCATTTAATGCTGTATTGAAGCAACTTTGGCAAATTACAGTCTCCTCGTCTTGGGTATGATGCAACAGACTTTGCACGTCTGAATGTAGGGACTTTTGCCATTCTTTCCTATGGATTCTCTCAAATTTTGGATGATCAGGCCAGTGGATGGCCTTTTTCAGAGATATTAGATTTGGCTGAAGTCTCTTAACAGTGCTCTAACAGTCTGAGAGTAAAACCTCCTGCACTTTCATGTGGTTTTTACTGCTCTGCCATAAAGCACAGATTGGTGCAGTGATTATTGTCCTTCTGCAAGGTTGTCCCATCTCCACTCATGATCTGTGGAGTGATGCAGCTCCTTTTACCTCATAACTTGCTCTTTACTCTAATATGCAAATTCAATTTATGTAGACGTGCCATAATTTCCATTCAATGAAATTCCACATCTGGAATCCAATCCAGGTGAGAAAGCATCTGAAAGATGATCAAGGAAAAATGAGACATATCTCAGCATATCAATGAGATTTTGGCCTTTTTAATAAGAAGAAACTCTTAATTCATTTTGTCAGTAGGGTGTATGAAGAGTTGATTAACGAGGGTGAATACATTTTGCATAAGGTTACAGCAAAAACTTGTTCAGCTTATTAGTGAGTAAATACCAGTTCATGGCTGCATTTGTTTCATAAAACCACTTAAATAGTGAAAGTTCAGAAGAAAAATCTACAGTATGCAGATGTTTGCCTGTGTTTGCTGTTATGTCTGCATGCTGTCTGCCGTCTGCAGACATTAAAACATATGTTTGTGATAAGTAACAACACATGGCAGAAGTGTGGGATCCTGGGAAAGAGAGGAGAGAGAGAGATGAGGCCCATTCATCCTGGGCTGGGAAGGAAACAGGAAAAAAAAAAAAAGAGACGACCAAACAGATCCCATCTTTATTAGCAGGACTTGGACAGCAGGCCTATGTGTCCTTTTGAGCTCAAGTCATAGCTTATTAAAGGAGTAAACATGTATATTTTACAGTTTTGTACTTTGCAGCATTTTTTTACTGGACTGTCTGACAAGGTGATGAGACTATTGAACTACCTAAAGGGGATCAGCTTTAGGAAATGGCCAGTGGCTGGTGACAGTCAGCAGTATAGTGGCAGAGCCGCTACTCCAGCCCCTGCAGCCATGTGACAGTGATTTGGTCTAGTTCAAATAACAGCTGTTTGTGATTCCAGGGGAAATTAGAAGCAAGATTCCTCTTGAGATGACAGCCGCTCACAACTTCATTTATCTAAGTGTCCTCAAATCTCAGATCATCTTGTGGAAACAAACTACATTCTTCGCACAGGTTTCTGATGAGCGATGCTGTCACATGACTCTCACTCTTAGACTCTCTTTTGTCTTTTTTCTTTGTTGTTCATAACTTTAATTCATCTCACTCCTCCCTTTTATCTTACTTTCTTTTCTCACAGTGTCACTTGAGGGTATCACCTGGTGGTGTGCACATGAAGCCTTTTTTTTTTGGTGCTGGACTGAAATAGGATTATTGGGCCATCTCTACTCTCTGGACACGTGAGTACTTGCACAAGCCTCACTCCATCCCCCAGCCTTCCCCTCCAGCTATCCCTGCCCAGTCCCGTAAAAATAATGCAGTAGACCTGACTTAAAGAGGCTGAGATCATCTCTAAATGTAGCGGTATTATGCCCTTAAATTACTTAATTTGTTTAATCCATCACATATACAGTATATAACTGTGCAAAAGTCCTGGGGCTACAATTAGTTTTGTTGTTTTAGCAGTGCTATAATGACCATGTAGTATTATTATTATTTGTCACTGATTTTATTGGAACACATCCAGAAAATGTGAGAAACTTGTATTCAGTTTTAAAATAATGTAAAGTACAGTCAAAGTCAAAGTGTGAAGTATTTAGTGTTACTGACTCTTGCACTCTAACAATAGCACAACCCTGTCTGTCTTAAAATGCGAATTAATGTTAATGGTAAAACCTTTGTATTTTTGTTGAGAAATACCTGCTGTTGAAAAAGTCTATGATACGTCAGGTTTATCCAGGACATGCTTGTGCATTACATACACCACTTGTATGATTTCAATTGACTGAGAGCTTGTTACTATACTCTATAAGACCAAGTTTCGTCACGTCATTTATCACATACATTATCCCTACAAGTTAACTAAAATCTTTTGTAAAATTGTTGGTAAAATACGAACAGTAACAATTCAACAATCATGCACTTTGGTCGATTTTAAACATGATGAAATATTAGCGGTGAATATTTAATACAGTTGCTTGTCAAAAATACATCATCTACAGTTGATGGTAATTAACTTTTGATGAACCTTTTCTTCCCCTCTCTTTTTGGGGGGAACAGAATTCCAGCTAAACCATGAGCGGTCCCAGCCTCCTTTCTCTCTGCTGCATGTCTTTAAGGTCATAATATTGTTGCTGTTTTCATGTTAAGTGCTTGTACCAGTTGACAAATGGGTGTGTTTAATTAAAATTATATAGCCACCATAAATGGAGCTGCCATTATGGATAAGGAACCTTTATGGGGACCCAGAGAATTAAGCAGCTTCTTTGAAGTATGAACCACATTGTGGCTACAAATAGTAAAAGTTGTGGTGTAAAATGCATTCAGATAATATTTCCTTCTTTCCATAAAACACCTGGGTTTGATGTCAAACTTTATTGTCCTAGTAGAAGTATTAATTGGTTATTTTAAAAAGATTATATTGGCCAAGTTAAGAGTTTTATAAACTAAAAGGCACATTGGCAGCACATGTGTCTGTCTGTATGGGAAAGGGACATTATGAAACACACAGCTAAATGGAAACACAGCCTGAAATACTTTGGGTTAAGTCACCTGAGCTCGAGGGAAGATGCTATAAAAGCCGACTTCTCTGTCTTCTTTTAAGTCAGCAGATGATTATTTTCTCAGCACAAAATGTAAACGTTTCTCCTTAAGAAGCGGGTGATTATATTTTGTTTTATTTAACTCTTAGGTTAATGTATGTATATTTTTAATTGCTTGAATTGCAAGGAAATATTGAATATCTCCTTAAATGTAAATGAAATGTCACACCACCAGACATTTTGTTCTCAAGTGAGCATGAAAAAAAATCCTCGCCATTCAGTGAACTGTGATTCTCCGAGCCTGTGCTTCAAGCAAAAGACTTTGTTGTCAAGTTATAACCACAAAAATAACAACTCGCACCAGACTGCACATTGGCCACCAGTACTCCCACAAATATGCACTCATTCATCAAATCAATGCATTCCCCTCTCATTCACAGAGATCTCCTCCAGCAGAGAACAGCACAGCCCAGCGCAGCAGCAAGCTAGACATGTCTGTTGGAGACTTCACAATGGTTCAGCAAGCAAACATACTTCCCTTAAGGCCCTTGGGACAAACACAGCATCAAGCAGAGGGACTCAAGGACTGGTTGCTGCTGTTTTTTTTTGTTTTTTTTTTTTTCATTTTGTGTATGTGTTGGTCTGTGGGTGTGTGTGTGTATCTTTATGTATGTTTGTGTGTTCCTGCGCCGTTGCATCTGTATGTTTCCTTATCAGCAGTTTATTCAGATAGTACAACAAGCCTCCACTCTGTGATAGTGCTCATCATCGTTATCAGTTTTGGGTAAAAATAATACATTGTATCTGCGTATTTTCTTTTGTCATGGTTTGTCTTCCATCTTTTGACGACCCTGTGTATGTTGCTTATGTCATACACTACAGCCACAGCACACAGAAGGAGTAAAGCATACTGTTTTGGAGCAAAGGCATCACCACAGGGTTTGCTGAATGACAAGATTTTATCCCTAGGCAGTGTTGCATATATTAATGTGACTGTAGTGAAAAATGAAAAAGATGAAATAAAACATATGAGTTTTTTTTCTTTTTTTTAATTTCACTTTTTATATCTTTGCTGATCTGTCTTCACTTAAACTACCAACTCCTGTGGGCATCAATTATCTTTTTTTTGTTGATAACTAATCATTAATTATGTAATGCACTGTAGCCATAGCTTATGGAAGGGAAGTCAGGCACAGTGATAGTCAGACATTTTGCAATCAAATAGTGGAATTTCTTTTTGGCAAAGCAACTGTGTTTTCGAATCTGAAAAGTGCTCGCAGTGTAGCGGACGTACAGTCATGTATGGGTTGGCATAAATCACCGAGCAGTGGGGGTGGAGTAAGAGGTGGGGGGTCCACACAGGTTGGCCCTCCACACTGGATCTGTCAGTGAGAACAGGAGGGGCAGACATTCTTAAGATTCCACAGAATGGCACCTTCCAAAGCGGATCCCCTGTCTACCCATTCCCCAGGCCCCAGATAAGAAGCTCATTCGTCATCTACTGGAGCATTAAATTTTAACTCTGGTTACCAAGTGTGGCCATTCAAACTTTTATCTCAAACCTTCTTTATCTTCTTTTCATTAAGTTCTCAAGCACTAATAGCCCTGCGAGTCTCCGCCGGGGTAAGGATGATGTTCTGAATAATGAAAGCTCATTATTTCTCCACAGAATGCTTGTTAATTCAAATGATGATATTAAAACTATAGTAGCCCTCAGCAGTCGAGTGATTTCTAGCATACTTTATCATGTATCAATATATACTCTGTTTGTCAAAACTGCCCCAAGCCTGGGCTGACATTCTCCTCCCATGGAGTGGAGTGCTTCAGCAGGGCCTGCAATACTCTAAGGTGACAACTGGCAGAGTTTGTGCCTTTAGGAAAATGGGGGAAGGAGGGATTAAGGCAGTGATGGGGAGAAGGATGAGACTCAAAGAGCCGTCATTGTGCTCCCAAGTCTATTCAACATTTTTCCATCATGCACATGAGAATCCCCAATCCCACCCACCCTACGCACATGTCATACACACGAAAAAAGCGCTCACATCTGTCATCCTCATCTCTGTCTTGCCTGATATGTGCACGTGTGAGCAGGCATTTGCATTTCATACTGTACACACACATGAGCAGGAACACCCGTGGCCATTAACCTTAACCCTTATCTCTAAGACATGACATATGCCCAGGGATGTTAGTATAATGACTGAGAATGAATTTTGATATCCTTCCATTTTTTTTTCCCATTCATCATACTTCCACCATTTCATGGACGGTATCTGCATGGCAAGTGCGACTGTAGCTCAGGACTGTTTGTCCATATGTTGAACTGTTGGAACGTTTTAAAGTTTAGAGAAAAATTGCTGGATCAAAATGCCAACATGCTGTATCTATTATTGGATTATGTGAGGTGTCTCATTTGCTCAGCGTTGCAGAGTTCTCTAAACAAATTTCACTCAGTGATAAGTGTAAGTTTGACCTTTAGCCGTAAAAACAGAATGGATTTGTTGTGCTCTGCTTTTTCCAACTGTGTTTATTATGGTTAAATTAGCTTGTCGCTTTAAAAACAACCCACTATCTGTGCAGATAGCTTGGGTTTTAGGTGACCTGGAACCAAATAGCCTATAACACATTAAAATTAGGCAAAGAAAATTGAATGAGTCAAGTGTTGAAATCCCACTGAGGATTTCATTGCTCTCAATACTGTATATCCCTCCTATTCCATTACCTGAAGTGCAGCATTTATGTTTTTCAGCATCTCCTGAAAAATTGCCTTTGGTTCTTTGCTTGAAATCCATATCTGGAAGGTAAATGTGATGATAATATGTTTTAAATTGTTTGGAGGGCATATTTATTCTGAATTCTTTGAGCAAATAAAACCAGAAAAGAAGAGAGAGGGGAAAAAAACAGGCCTTGGGTGCAATAGATGACACATTTCGATAAGTGTGCTGCTGGACATGGTTTATTAACACTGGGGCTTGATGCAAGCAAAAGAACATATCATTTCAGCTGTGTGTTTGATTGTGTGTGTGTGCCATGTGTATGTGTCCAGATAAACCCTCTGCATTTGCATGTGTGTGCAACCTTAATTATTTGTATGCTCCTTTGGGACTTATGAGAGGGACAGTTAATAGTTAAGTAACCAAACTGTCACACAACACAACAACAAGCCACACAGGCCTGACTGGTTAGTTCACCCCTCTGTATCCTGTAATACGCCCCCAGGCCAACCCATCATGACAATCTGTAAGCTTCAGCTGCAGGCGTCAGGTTTCAAAAGGGAGAGCCTCCGGCGCCATGTCACTAAGCCACAGGCCCTGAAGGCCTTGAATGGTATACACATCTGCACAACACACATACCCACATATTCATGTAAATGTGTGCATATACGAAAACAGGAGCCTGTACCAACTAGCAGCTTGAAACAAAGTGCACGTTTGAGGGACAGAATTTCAGAAGGTTTTTCTTTCTTTCTTTAATAAGTGGTGTCGGGATTTGGAGTATGAGAGAGAGAGAAAGAGAGAGAGAGAGAGAGAGACAGAGAGAGAGAGTGGAAGTTTGAGGGCGTGGATAAAAAGGTCAAAGGTTAGGGGTCAGAGGTGGGGGATTTCAGGTTTGACCTCATGCTTGTGAATTGCAACTGCTCCTACTGGTCTTGCATTGTATGACAGAAATGTGGAGTACTGGATATACCTGTCAACACTTAATGGAGAGTATGTAAAAGGAAAGTAATGTCTTATTTGACAAGCTTCTGCATAATTTAATGTTGTTTTTGTTTCCTTTAGCACACAATGATATTGTTAAATTTTAATCATACATTGTGCTGTTCACATCTATATTGAGTTTGTGTCTTTTTCTTTATGTGTGTTATTGTCTTGCTTTATATCCTTGCACTTTTAAAGGGACATTGGCAGACAGCCAAGGACAATGGACCTGGAGGGTAGATGGCATTAGCTGGGAATTAGACACACTCATGCTCAGCCTGGCACACTGACCATCGCTACTGCTACAATGGCCCCTTGATTCATCCACAGTGTGCCTGTTATGTACATGTATATATTAGAGAAGTTGGCTTGTCTTCCTGAGACACACATATACCTGGATAGAGTAGACTTGATATAGCAAGCGTAAGACCATTTGTATAATATGCCTTGTTATATTTTGATGTTGACTCCAAAATTGCTACAGTTGGGACAAACTGTTTAACTGTTCTCTAATGTCTGTAATCATGCAGAAACATTGAGTTGTGATGAGATGCTCAGATGTCAAAATAATTATATAACCTTTGAAGTAATTGACCATATTCAACATTTTGTACCGACATGTCTCGATGATGTCATTCTATACTGTACTAGTATTTTGTTATAAATTATGGGTGGGAACTCTGAGGTATACTATAGAATACTATACTATAAGATGAATGTGAAACCGTGTTGGCTATCGAGAATTTACCTTGATGATCACACTATTTTAACAATATATGGGAAAAATAAACATGCACATCTTTTTAAAACTGTTAATTTCTATTTCAATTGTTTCATAATCTGCAAACATATTGCAGTCCTAAGCTCCCCCCATATCTCCTCCCTCTCTTTCCTTCATACAGTATGAGGCATACATAGTGGAAACTCTTGTCCTACCTGATAATGGATTTGGTGGCCCCCCTGCAGGCATCCAGCACTGGCAAATACTGAATACAACTGTGAGATCAATGAGGGAACAGAAAAGGAAGGAGAGGGAGCGAGAGAAAGAAGATGAAGAAGGGATGGGGTGGATGAAAACAGAAATCCCATAGCTTGTCCTGTTTGCAAGTGGGATAGGGTAAAGCTGTTATAATCTGTTGTCAAGACAGAAGACCACTGTAATGTCTTCCATCAGCAAGTGGATTATGTGCAGAGGAATTGTAATTTACACCAGCGTCACTTTTATGTGTCGCTCGGCTTAAAAGTTAATAGCATTTAGCTCAACAATAGCCCAGCCACATCAAACCCGGTCTGCAGCATAGCAAGCTACAAGTGAGGTGCCATTGAAGGTGCATTTGTTCCGAATCCTAAACAATGGGATGTTCCCGCTGAGCTAATTAGCTGACGCCTGCCTATCTCCACACCACACATGTCCATTGTTGCTGTCACCGCACGAATCTCTGTCCCGCTGTATCAGAACGACTATTGTCTGTTCAGGTTGTCTTCAATAATCCTATGTAACGCCTGCATGTTTTGTCTTTAGGTTGCTCGATCTAAGTCCTGACTTGACATGACTAGACGTGCCTTTTAAGACAATATATGATTTTCTCTCAATACCTTGGTTTTAGCCTTTTGTTCCAAAGGAATTAGAGGCCTTAAGAGGTAAAGCCTCATGTCCACAACTTTGCATTATTGAGAATTACCTTCAAGGAAAGGCAGAAATATGATTTAAAACTAGACTGCTTTATATATTAAAGCCATGCTGGAAAGATTATCATAAAAACACACAAAAATAGCTATATAATATATCTATCTATCTATCTATATATATCTATATATATATATATATATATATATAGTAGTTACTATATAAAATGTTATTTTAGAGATGTTTATATACTGTAGGTCAGCCTACTGAAAAAATAATAATTAGAGCGCAAATCAACAGTATTCGATTGATCAATGACATTCAACACCTATTATTAGATTAGATTATTATTTCATTATTATTATATTGTTGGGGAAAATGAATCATCAGATCACAAAAAGCACTTACAAGTCCCATTCCTAAAATCTATCCCACTTCCACTGTTACGTGATGTAGAGGGAGCCAGTCAAAAAGGGGGAAGAAAGTCAAGCCTCCCTCAGATGTTTTCCCAAGCTTTGTTGCCCTTGGGGAAGACAGGTGTGATGTTGCGAGGTGTCTTCTGTTCTGCTCTCTGATGTGAACAGGTGAGGTGTAGGGAATTAGGAATGGGTGGGTGGGGGGGGTTGAGATTTACTGATAAGGTAACCCGAGTTATGCGTTTGTCAAATTATGAACCCTGTATGGTCTTTCAACCTTGTGAAACTTTATTGCAACCCTGTTTCACTGCCAGACTAAAAAGCCATCTCACATAAATTGGGAACTTCTTAGATTAATTACAGGAAGAAACTGCCATATATATATTTAAAACACAGCTATGCAGACTACTATACACCTTGCATATTCATATCTATGGTTTGGTCTTATTATTGTTTTGCATGGTTTAGGGAACAGATGTTTATTAGTTTATTCTGCATTCCTGTCTGTAACCTGAACGTCATGCAGTCCTACAATAATACACACACACCTAGAGAGAGCGAGAAAGACAAAGCCTAATATACTGTAAAGGTATATGAGGCAAATAAGTGCAGTCTTTAATAAGTAAAACTCCATTTCAGCAGTCTGCTCTATTATTAATACTGAGCAGGCTGATCTTTGATTAAGCTACTCAAGTGTTCTTCCTGTGTGGGATTTTGATTAAGACTGGGCTGTGTCTTAAAGCGGGAGGAAAATGGTGACTCTCTCCTCTCGATCCAACTTGATCTGCATTTTTTTTTCTATGTTTGTACGTACTTCTAACAGATCACAAACTGGTTCTCACACAGCCGTCTCTTTGTAGTCTTTAATCACATTCTCTCTGATGTGACAGTGACAGTGAATGGAGCCAATCGCATCTACCGCATTTTATGTAAGGCATAGTCATTCGTCATTTGTCATACTGTCATTTAATCAAGTGTGAGTTTCCCAGCTCTTATAGGCAGCATGCCTACTTTGTGACACTTGAGCACAAACCCGTGAATTGCATTAATTCCACACATGCTTGTGTCTCTGTAGATTTTTCATCAGAGTTTGAAACTTCTGAAGAATGTTTTGTACCACTCATGAACATTTCCTATTGTTTAAGAAAAAGTTCCTCCTGGTATGCAATTTAGTTTTGAAGTGACAGGTTATTGGACGGTATTACATAACCAAACTGGTGTAGCATGTTTCATGTCTGTCACATATAGACAAAAGCAATGACCAGTGATGGGATTACTGCATGTTATCACTGAACTGAAGTCTTCTCATTGTCTGTCTACCATGTTTTCCAGCACCTCTTACTCTTACACCTCTTACTAAGTCTGTACCTTATTAGGCTCATACAATTTCACAACAGCAAACAGGGTTTGTCAGATGTTTAATTGGAACAACTGAAACTCTAAGACAAACAGTTCAGTTTGCGAACAAGCAGGCTGATGAAAACTGCTGACTGTTATAGAGATAAGTGTAAACTCCAATAACTTGTATTTTCCTCCACAGGAACCTAAAAATAAATGTCTTATGTGTGTCTTCTTTCGTGAGAAAGTTCAAATTCAAACAATGTGCCGTGACAAGAGACATTTTAAGTTAAAATGAGGAAATAAGACAATAAGGCTCATCCCTCTTTGAACTCTTACTCTCAACTGGTCATGACAAATTTTAGAATAAAAATCACTTCTATAGTTGAGAAAGCTTCCTATGATCATTAAGAATGTAAAACAGATCAGATGCAGCATCAACAACAGAAGCACATTAATCTGTTGATGATGGCACAGAGGATGTAGACTACAACCTACATACTGTTTCTTTGTGTATGTATTTCATATTTGGGCTTAGAAACCAAGTGGAACATGTCCTTATGAAGAAAGCTTTTTTTTGCTTTAGCTTGGTTGCCAGGGTCTCTTGATATTCATTGTCAAATCTGTAGTTAATATGAATGCTGTGTTTGTCACATTGAGCCACCAGCTCAATCCAATCTCATCCATAACATGCAGTGCACACACACACGTACATATATACACGACATGGAGACACAAATAGGAGGAGATGTCAGTTGGCCTCGAAAGTCTTTTTCCTTAAGGTGTTTTGTACAACATCTCAGTGTGTTTCTCCTCTCCGACTATCCTCCTCATGCAAAAGTTCATTCCTTCTCCACTTGGGGCTACTTCTGTTCCATTATGTATGGTGGTGGGATTAAAACTATATATGCAGTGGCTTCCCCCTTTCAGCGTCACGTGCAGGCACCAGGCGGCAAATGGCATGCAAGAGTGGCACACAACAGGGCACCCCGCTTGGCCACCCACACATCTAGGGGAGTGGGGAGTATGTGTGAGAAACACAGTATCAAACGGAGAACATCTGTGGCCACTGGGCTGTGGAGACCAGGGACAATGGTAGCCCCAGGGCAGCCACAGAGCCCTGGCCCATGCCGCAAAGGCTAGACACAGGCTAGAGAGCCAGGCATACACACAAATGAACACACTGAATGGTGGAAACCCATTGGCACACACACAAAAACACAGGAAGCAAACCAGGCTGGTGCAAAAACTAAAGTCAGCAGCATACAGTAAACCTGCACATGGCAAGAATAAGAAGGCCTGAAACCATATTTGTTTTATCTGTTACAAATTGAAAGATACTAGTGCCACTCCGGCTAGTTTCTCTGCAGTTTGAAAGCTGGTATAAGAGTCAAATGCTTACTCAGACAGTAATATAAGGTTGAATCTCATTATATTCAACCAATGCATTCGCATTATCACAATTTGTCTGCCAGTATGACGTGGATTATTCATTCACACAGTGGGGAAATTGGAGATGAAGATTACATCATGTTAAGATTCAGAGTCAAAGGGAAGGTACAGTGGCCACCAGGCACAAATTTGAGAACAGGCAATGGACACACACATCTTTCCTCTGTTTACTATCTAAGGGGGGAAAAACCCCTGTGATTACTGTTTTAAACAGCACTCTAAATATGTTTATCGCTTCCTCTCCAGCTCTTATGCTGTGCAGCAAGAAGCATTGCAGTGCTACAATAAATGCAGAGAGGTAAGTGATTCTCTATAAGCTCCCCACCGAGACACATCAATGCTGTTTATTCCTACAAGCCGAGATGATAACATACACACATATTAATGTGGTGACACGCAAACACACAGTCATATAGCATTTGAATAACATATTCCGCAGCTGGTGCAGCTCTCAGTGACCTCCCATGTGGTTTTTGTGTGTTGACATGTGTGAAAAGTGTGAGGCACAGAAACAGACACAGATGCACATGGACGTAGGCTCTCTCACACACACATAACAGCTTATGCGCTGTTATGTCACCTTGCAGAAAAAGCTCGCTCCACCTTGTCATGTTGTGATATCTCATGTCTACAGTCAAATGCCCACTGACATGAAATGATGTGTCTGAGTATGTGCCCAGGTGCATAGACCTCCCATTAGGGATCTGTGGGCGGGTGGTGCTCCATCTTACTCTGCAGGTCCCCAGTGTGCACACACACATGTAAACATGCCTGCATGGCACGAGCAGTAGCTGTAGTTGAGTCAAGAGTGAATGACAGTTTGGCGTACTGCTGGGTTTGTGTTACAAGGCACTACTATGGCCTGAAAAAAAAAAAATAAAAAATTCACTTTGATGCTGCATGTCCTGCATGTTTGACATATTCATCAAACAAATCATCAAATAACCACGGTTGTTCTAGCACTTTTCCTACAAATAAAATGTAAAACAAAGTGCTTTAAATAAAAATGCATACATGAATACAAAATAATTTTCTCTGATAATGTTCAAATCAATTATTTATGCAAAATTTGAGGTTTTTCAGATGGTGGAGCTTTTCAGTTGTACCTGCAGATTACCTTGTAGTGCACTGCAGCATCTTCTACCTTTTTTTCACCCTCAATTTTTAAATAAGTGAATCCTCACAGAGACGTGTTATTGTTAGTCGTGTACCACTGCGGTTTGACCGGGTGATTCATTTCAACTGGAAACAGCAACACTATTATTTGTTCATCCTGTTTGAGTTTTAGATTTCAAATACCATCTTTAATTACACAGATAAAACCAAACACACAACTAATCAGAAGTGCACAAATACATTTTACACACACAAGCACACATGTGTTTGTGCCGCTATTCTCCTTAAGACATTGAAATGACTTCTATTCATTTGGACAGCGTAAACAAAGATTTATCCTCAACCTTAACCATAACCAGTTTAGGCCTAACCTGAACCTTAACCAAACCAAAAGTTAAATATTATCCCTAAATTTAACCAATTTTTAAAAAATGAGGACTTGGTTTTTGTCCCCTTCAGGATGACTAGTCCTGACAAGGTCAGTGTTTATGCCAGAAAAAAGTCCTAAAAGGGTACCAAATATAAACACACATCCACACCCGTATTTCATGCACCATTCAAAGGGTGTTTGTCAACGGATTTCTTCTTGTATCGACCTGCTTCCTGTTAAGACAAATCAGCAAGATAACCGTGGGAAGGTAACCACAATGACAGATATGAGGAAGCTTTCATTAAATGTCCTTCAGGAAAGGATAACTCCAAAATTTAGAAGTTGACACAGGACATTCACCTCCACAAAGAATGAAAAAGTACTGAACCAATTTCCATTGAATGTCGCATTGGGCATTGGTCAAATAAGAAACCCACGGAAATTTGGAAAGGATTTTAAGTGGGTGAATTCAAGATTTGTTTCTACAACTTTTCTTCAAATTTTTGGTCAAGAAATAACACAGAGATCATAGTACTGGTAGTCAGGGGCAGAGTCTTTGCCCCTGACTACTAATACTACATCTCAGTGCACTGTAGTTGGGATCACTTTAATTGCATTTGAAAGAATTTATTCAACATAAATGTTTTTATTCACTCAATTTTATATTCACAATGTTCTCTGTGTAAAGCACACAAGCCATACTTAATGCTGGACTTGTGCACCACACTGAAATTACACAGGATTTGCAAGGTTTCATCTGTAACAGTTTATTAAGACACAAAGTTAGTGATATAAACATGTGTCCTGTCTGTTTACACCCGGGCAAAGCAGTCCCGGTTTATACAATACATGTTTTTTTTTTTTCATATGAGGTCCATTAATAGATCTCCATTCTTTGCTATCAAATCTCTATCTGTCCCACCAGAGTGAGGTAGCGATGTCTCTGTGTGTAGTGTTTGTTCTATGTTTTTCCTGTAGACGTTGTTATGCAAATGATTTTTTGTGGTTTAGGAAAGCATTACTTTGCAACATGCGATTGCATTTGAAGAGAGAAGTTTTTCCTCCAGTCACAATAATGATTAATTCCAATGTTTCAGTTGTAGTCTTGAAATCTCTTGATGGCACCACAGAGTAAAAGTGTGTCAGAGACCTGCAACAAGTGGTTACAAAGTGATACAACATGACATTCAAATTGATTTAGTTGATATTGTGTAGTTATTACCTATACACTATGAATGCGGATTTTCTGGACAACTGTCAACCATTTTCTACAAAGTCCACACTGTGTCTTTAAAGTTGAATTTAAAACTGTGTCAAAAGGAAAAGGTTTCAAGTCTTTGTCTGTGTAAAGGAAATCCGGGAAAAAGTTTGAAAATTTTGGTTACAGGTACATAATTGAATTAATGAAAGGCTGGTGGAGAACCATAATTTATGGAGTAAAACATGTCAGCAAGGAAAATATGGAGCCCCTGAGGAAAAGCTTGTTGCTACTTTACTGTAAATAACAGTGTGAAGGAGAAGTGCCATTTCATTTAACCAAGGCCTTCAACTGATTGACGTTTGACCAATGCCATGTCTCTTGCCTTCTCCCCACATTAATCCCACTTCCTTGAACAAAATGCAATTTTGATCTGTTGATTTATGCTGTCATTCAGTGTGCAGCGCCAATAGTTCATAGATTTGAAAAATAGCAACAACAAAATGTCATTTTGCTGTTCTTTCTTTGACATCTTATAATGTGTGCCTCACCTGGAGAGTGACAGAGTGTGATGGATTGACTTACAGGCACACACTCACATACAAACACAAACATGTGGAGAGGGAGAACTTTAACAGAGACAAGGAGAGAGGGCAAAGGGGTGTTAATGGAAGGAGAACAAGGAGGAATGGAGGAGGGAAAAAAAAAGAAGGGATAGAAAGGGAGAGATTTGAGTGAGAGGGGTTTGATATTTCTGTGGCCATACACTTGTAAGCTCAAGCAGTTTCTTCCCTCCGAGGGACAGGGTCCGTTAAGTAGCTCTCCGGTGCCTACAGTTTAGAAAAGGACCCAGGCAATGCTAGACTAATTTAATCAAAGGTTACAGGCCCGGGATAGAAACACAATATTATGGCGATTGTACAGAAAGAGGAAGGTGGGGGGGGATATGTCATTTCAGCAGGCAAGGCTTAGGCCTGCTACTTTATCTCAACATTGTAATGGCTAAGTCCCCCAACAGTGTCCAACAGCTGGCACTAACACACATTTCCATTTTAGCTAGGGGGGCAGCTAAAGAGGCTGATATCTTATGACTGGCTGGCCAGAAAGATGAGTGAGTGACTAACTGCAAAGGCTATAAGAAAGATAGATTTCCTCTCTTTACAAATGGTTTAAAAATGTTTTTTGAATTATAAACAATACAGAAATTAAAATTTTGCAAGCACGTTTCTATATTCTACAGTCCTTGCCTCACTGACAATATACACTGACTTTTCAAGCATTGATGACCACATGTACACTTATGTAAAAAAACATATACAGAGACAGGCCAAGAGTTTAAGTTTATGTTATCAGAATGGAGAAGAAATGGGACATTAGTGAGTTATAGGTCAGATGCAAATGATAAGACTGTCCAGCCTGCCATGTCATACATGTGCTGGTTGTTGGGAGTTTAAGGCATGAGAGATGTTTTATTTAGGCAACCTAATGCCACTCAGTCATTATTTGACTGTCATTTATTGCCACAGTTTGCCTATCCCGTAGTGTTATACCCAACATGAAGATACATACATACATGACAATGCTGTAAGTCATCTGAAACTGGTTTTACAAACATTTACAAACAAACAGTGAATGTTTGGCTTGTGTATGGAGTTCCTAAAAAGTAGGGATGTGACAAAACAAAGGTCATTTTATAATTTATATAATTTCCTCCCCATATCAATGAACATTTTACATTTTTTTCTTAATTGATAGAACATTGGGTGTTAAATTTGCATTAAAAAGTGGGCCTTGTGCAGTTGTATGATTACTGGCATCATTAAGAAAGACACTGGCCATGTCACTGTATAATAAACTGTCATAAGTATCAGTTCCCCCTTGTACCCACAAATCATACACATAGATGTGATATCTTCAGATTATTACAACAATAATCATTTGCTTAAAGTACCAAACACTAAACAGATCAACACTAATTCTAAATCATACATAGCAGAAGATAAAAACAAATAATGTGCGTTGTGTTCAATTCACATTCTTAGGGAGGGCTGACCACTCGCTGGATACATGTAGACGGAATGAATGTGTTATTATGAAATGTAATGCATGCTAATGCACCCTCTCACCAAGAACAAACGTCATACCCTTCAATCAAAACACAAAATTATTTGCTGCTAATCATTCTGTGCACAGGGAATAGAACTGAATAATAAACAAATGAGGTATATTTAGGCTGTTTCATCATTTTAGCGGTGCACTATGGCTAAAACGGGCAGCTGGGAGAGAGATAAGTGAAGTGAAAGAGATTATAGTGTGTGTGTGTGTGTGTGTGTGTGTGTGTGTGTGTGTGTGTGTGTGTGTGTTTGTCTGTGTGCTGAAAAGGTTTAATAGAAACCCAGACAATATAGAGTATAGTACATTCAGTTCACAGATGTGAAGAGTGTCACAGATGCACTGTGGAAATATTACAACTCACTAATGAATAGATTGAGAAAAGGTTGCGATGTGAGCAACCACTGCTGTGGCCTTGTTCGTCAGTGATATAAGGTTGAGTGGAGGTGGGGGGTGCTGGTGTCAGGGCTTGAGCCTATCAAAAAGAAATCAGCTCGCCAGCTCTCTGGGCGCAGAAAGGCGCATCTCGTCGGCTTTCATGGCCTAAGATTGCTTTCACCTGCATTCCCTGAGGCGACGTGCAAAACACAGGCCTCAGCCGGCCTGCCAGTCACAGACTCATGCATGGACACACGCACACATATATGCAGAAATGCACACAATTCTCTCTATCTTTCATGCCTGACTACAATCGAATCATATTAAATCAGTCCAAGCATTCTGAAACGTACAGCAGTACATGCGAATGCTGGACGGTGCAGAAAATCACAATTATAACAGCATACATTTAGAGTGCCTTTGTTCCTGTTCCTGCTTGCACTTGTGCACTGTGTGTGTGTTTGTCAGCATATGCATTTCCTTACATGCTAGTGTCAATGTGCAGGAACATGCATGTGCGTATTTGTGTGTGTGTGTGTGTGTGTGTGTGAGAGAGAGAACGTGTCTGAAGGGTAGTCTGAAACAGCCTGAAAGCTTTATTCAGTTGATTTTCCAGGAGGTGAAAAAATGATGTCAAAAAGGCAAATCTGTATTTACCGGCAGACAGGTATCCTTGACTCGACAGCTATACAGTCATTATCTGCCTGTCATGTGTCGCCCGGGGCCACGCTACCTTCTCCCAAAGCCCTCGTTCCCATGCATCAGACGCAGCCCTATTAGCTTACCTGTTTCCAATTCAAAGGCCATCCCCAACCAAAAAGACGCCAGAAGGACAAAACAAGGTGTCATATTTATGAATGTGTCAGCACGGGCCCTCCTGAAACCCAGTGCGCACCTTGAGCGATGAGCCTGACAACTCAACGGGGGCCTTTTCCAGTCAAGAGAAATGATACCTACAAAAACCACTGGCAGGATGAAACCAGAATCTGTGCTGCAGTGGTTGCAACACGGAGGTAAAAAGCACTCGTAAATCGCCTCTGTATTATTCAGCCCCAATTAGGAGAAACTCAACCTATTACGTCGAAAGAAACTGAATATCAAATGCTAGATAATGACAGGATGAGTTTTAGAAGTTGAAGAGAAGAGGAGAGGTAGAGGTGGGGGTTGTAAATGGTGATGATTACCTCAACACTGAGGTGTGCTCAGGTGTGTTTTCAGGTGTGTGTATGTGTGTGTGTATATGTGTTGGGAAGATGCCACCCTCAGATCTTGAGTATATCCAGGTGCAGGCCCAATTCTGCATCCGCTTTGTGACTAAACGGTTGGATAATTGCCTTCAATTAACTTATCCGATTGCAGATAAAACTCCCATGTTCTCCTAAGGAGTCATAATTAGACAATGGAATAAGGTACAATTTTATTAGGTGACAGCTTCCTGCCATTTCACAACATCAACCCTACTATTACTGACACATGGGTGGGGGTAGAGCAATCCATTTCTTTCAGGTATTGTGCACACAATTACACATTGTTTTAATTCAGAAATAGTAATAATAATTCTAGTATTTGTTTGGTTTTTATTAACAGCCCTCCATGCATTCTTTTTTTATCCTGTCCTACATTATTAGGCCTAACTTTTCACCAGATCAAGAGTTGCAGGGTGTTTACAGTGTGGTGAGAGAAGAAGGGAGAAGCACCAAGAAGGATGAGTACAGAGAATCCAGGATGAGAATTTATTTTTTCCCCCCCTAAACATAACTTGAGTTTGTTTATGGAAATTGCAGTACATAGTGATCAAATGAAAATAACCACAGCACCAACTGCAATCATCAATACAATATTGTCTTTTTTAAGGTGTTGTTATTTGTTATCTACTAGGAGGTGAAGAGGATTTCATCAAATATAATTAAAAGGTGTTTCTGAAATAAATTATGGACCATATATTTACTTATTTAACTCCCCCAGGATAGGCGCATTCTTCAGGTATACTACGTCATAAAACATTCGGTGCTGTTTTCACAACAAATAAGCTTTTTTATATTCGTTATGTAATATCCAAAATAGTAACCTAAGCAAACGCTGTCATAAATCACAATACCCGCTGTGAATTCGGATGTTGTGAAGGATTACACACCTGATCTCACGGGTGGACGTTGACATGGAGTTAGCCGTTTCAGGTAAGTGTAGTGCTTCACTTTGAACTCATTTTCCACGGACAGACCCCGTGTAGAATGCGTGAACAGCGTTTGCTTTCCATGTGTGGCTGTATTCTGATTTTGCGTTGTGGTACTGCTGTGTCGACGCTGGTGTTGTGCTGGTGTTGTTTACAGTTACGTTAGCATCTGGCTAACATTGTTCTGGAAGAGGCTAGGAGACCGACTGAACCATGTGGCGTCCTGAAATAGTGATTTTGGTCTGTGCTTGTTTTACTGCACGTCTTTGTTAAACGGTAATCGTGGGTAAAAAGCCTGTCATGTTCATCCTTTAGAACAGGTGTCAGGCTTTCAAACGAAGTATAGCATATGCTAATTGAGGTTTCCTGAGGCTTTGTATACCCATGCGTAATGGAGCGTCTCCTGTGCGCAATTACGCACAACTTTCTGCCACCGCTCCTTTTTTGAACAAATATGCGTGAACGCCAAATATTATGGACGTAAACGAATGAAAAAGTTTGTTTGCTTTAGTTCCCTCCATGCTTTTTTTAATTGATTATTTATTCATTTTTTTCAGCCCTTTATGTTACCTTTCTATAATGATATACAGTATATACACTATTTTTTGGTTTTTATGTTTTACGTTTTCTACTTTTCACCATAAAGCTGCTTCACTTGGAGTCAAGGATACATTTTTGAGGGCTGTCATATAATGGCTTTCCCCTTATTTTTAAGTGAATGATTATAATAAAATAATTTGATATCATATCTTACTATATATTCATTAGTATTCTCCAAAAGTGTGAATAGTCACACCTGATGCTACCTTACCTTACCTAATTTAAAACACCTGTCCTATGTTGCTGCAGCCCCATACTATAATTTACATGTGCAGACAAACCCACTTATAGTTATTAATTAATTTGTGAATATGAATACATACTCAATGAAAATGCAATTCATTGGATTCATTGGATAACTGGATTGTACATGACTTTCAGAGTCAACAGCCTTGCCAATCATAAATAATGGGTTATCTTCTGGACTGTTGTTTAATTTAAAGTTAATGTGTAATATTCAGCTAATATAAAAGTATACAAGAAGCTATTATTCATTATCATTTCTTTAGAGAGGGTTATACACCTCTTAAGCCCATATGTCCCAAAGTCACAAATATTTGGCTTGAAGAATTCTTTATCAAAACAATTGATGAGCAGGCCTACAACATTAATCTATATTTATTTATTTATTTCCTTTGCTGAAGTTCTATGCTGCCTCCATCTGCCATCCCGAGAGCCAAAAGCATTACAGCCAGATCAATACAAACTAGCAGCTAAGAATTTATATCATCAGCAGTGCCATTGATCTTTAACTGCAGTTAAAAGTTTCTGGGGCAAAAATAGCATGGCTATTTCTCATTGCTTTTTTTGAGTGAACCCTAGGATGCACATACATTTAATGACCCTGCAGAAGAAAAATGCTACATCTTGACAGTGATTTTGATTCTTTTTTAGGTGCATAAAATACTAGAGTTGTTAAAAATTAACATCAGTGTTTTCCAAATGAAAGTATTAGTTCAGATTAAGCAGTTCTTAAAATAGTCGATCAGGGAAGCTGTGAAATTATAAATTATAGTACTTTACAAATTGATTGATATTGTATAGTCATATTCTATTTTCCTTCATTATAAGATGCAGTCTTAAACAACAACCTTTGCAAATAAGACACTGAGACTCTTTTGATGGAACGTAAAATAAGTTTGATCTCTTCACGGACACTGTATTTAATGCACGGACACTGCATTTTAATACATTTTTAAAATAAAAACATTTCACTAAACTACATTTTTGCAAAAAAGAGAAATAAATATTGACTAATAAATGTATACTGAATGCAGATGCGTACAGCTTTGTGAATTATCATTTGTGATCTTGAGTATGTTTGAAATTTTGGAGAAAGAAAATTCTTTACAGTTGCATATAGATACACAAAGTGGCAAGTTCTGTGTTTGTGCAGACATATTTTATTTATCCATGATCACATTTAACACAGATTTTCACTGAATATATCCATTTCAGTTCTGTTGTTTTCAGTCCTTTATCAGCATGAAATTAACCCCCCCCCCCCCCCCCCCCCCCCCCCCCCCCCCCATGTCTCTCTCTTTCAGTCGTGGGAGAATGACAGGTGTCCTGATCCAGTACTGCGGCTGCTCTGGAAGACAAAGCAGCTGGGTAGGACCTCAGGCTGTGTGTGTGTGTATGTGTGTGTTAGTGTCAGAAAGAAAGAAAGAAAGAAAGAAAGAAAGAAAGAAAGAAAGAAAGAAAGAAAGAAAGATAAAGACACAGAGGTGGATTAAGCCTGCACCTCAGCTGTTGTATGTCATGACATTGTGACAGTGACAGTTACAAAACAGTTGCATCAGTTACAAAAAGCTCATGTTGAAGATGGGGGTGGTCTAATGATGGGAGATCAATATGTCCATCAGCATATGGATTAGTGATTGGTCCGGATTAATATTGGTCTGTGAATGGGGCTTGCTTGGATTAGCAGTTGCATGCTGCCATTTGGCCTATAGTTTCTTTGAATTTAATCTGAGGAATCCCATGATCATTTCTGACATGTTCCATGAGATATATTTTTAAATGAACTAAAATAAAATGTATTGTCTCCATTTATGCTTTAATGTATATTCATATATCAAAGATCTAAGTCTGCTTTCTGTTGTACAAAGTTTTTGATATCAAGTCAACTATAATTATGTTCAACACAAGTTTACACATTTTTGCACTATGCATGCTACACTACATCTAATTTTTTTCAGTTGTGGACACAATTAAAGGGGACAGGTTCTTATAGGTCTATACTGTACTTCTCCTATTGCAGTATTTTAAATTTTTTTTAAAATACAAAATGCATTATTGTAATAACAACAAAATCACTTTGTTGTGAATACTACTTCATTGATCCCATAAACTACTTCACATTAAATAATTAGGACTGATTAGTAATATAGTATTTTGCGACTTACAGTGCTGCTTATTCATGAAGTTTATGTCCTTGTTCCAGCTCCATGATATTTTGAAGTTAAATGTATGTGTAAATCATCGGTTGATGCAGTAATCAATATTCATAACAGTAGTAATCACACTGCATCAGCACTCCATGAACTTTCTGTTCATTTTTTCCAGAGGTTGAGTTATGGAGGACATTGTATAGGTTGATATATGATGACTAAAACAGAATGCCTGTGAAGATTGCAGATTTGTGCCTCCTGGTGAGTTTCTAGTGTGAGTAACTCTTCTGTCACCACTGATGAAGGTTTGTGCTTTAGGCCAAGTCCTTTAGAACAAACAAATGTCACTGTCTTCCCCACAGCTTGTCTGTCTCATTGTCATTCTTCTGCTGTTATGATTTGTAACTAACATGCACACACATAGACGATGGATGGATGGATGGATGGATGGATGGATGGATGGATGGATGGATGGATGGATGGACACACAGACAGGATCACATTCAGAGAGGGAGACACTGGCCTGTCACTCTGTACAAGCCTGCTCAAGGAACAGATGCATACTTTCCCAGGCCTTGCTTCAATAGAGGGAGAGGCAAGCACACACAGAGACAGACGGGTGGTTGTTGAGAAAGTCAAACTACAAGCAGACAGACAGACAGAAAGGCACACAGCGATTCTTCCATTCATAGTTAAATTGTTCAGGGCCCCAAAGGCCCTCAGTTCACCCAGAGTTAATGGTTTGTGTTTATTTGAATGCAAATTTTCTGGGGAATATGCAGCACTTAAGTATAATCTAAATGGAAATGTATAATTATTATGTGCCAGAGGTGTTAAAATCTAACACATCTTGTCTATCTAACAATTCAATAGATCAAGATTACATTGAGGTTTACATTTTATAACACAATATGGTATATAAGCTGTATATGAGAAAAATGTATACATAAAATGTGGCCACAACTATATTCCAATTTTTTTTTATGTAAAATCTGCAGCACAAGCATCAAATACAGCAGAAAAACACATTACAACAAGCAGTTTTTGTAACAGAGGACAATATGTCCTACAGCTTAATTGTAATGGGGATTAGTGAATGTGATGAGATCAATATGTTTTGCACACCTATTAGAGTAACAAATATTGTCTATAATACAGGTTTTAATTGTTGTAGATACTGTCAAATAGGAGAGTATATGCAACATCCACGCTGATAATTTTATCAGATTGCACAAAAGCTGGATAAAAATAAGGATAATCTGTTGCATTTTGAAGTTCGCTGGATATGCTGAATATTGGCTAAAAAGGCAAAAGTTTTTCCCGACCCTTTAGAGCAACATTTTATCTGTGTGTTTGTGTATGCATGTGACCGTGTGTGTGAATTCTTTGTCTCTCTGGCTGTGCTGTATGCTGAGCTTGGCACCTGTTAACAGTGCCAAATAATGTGCTCTGTTGAAATTTTAATCACCTGCAAGTGCAAAACAAGAGCAATGCAATCAGGACCTAATTAGCACAGCAATTAACACCTCTCTCTCTCTCTCTCTCTTACACACAAACACTTTATGTGTGCCAGTCTAGCTCACACATTCTGCTCTCTTTTCATTAGCGTTTATGCTTTGATTGAATATGTTTTATTTATCAGCAAACATTTATTTGTTGTTGTAGTGGTGTTGGCACTGCCAGCTCCCCAGATCCCTGCTGCCTGTTGTTTTGGTCTTTTAAAAATTAAAAATGTGATGCATGATGGGGGGAACTGTATAACAAGAGGAACCATAGCAGTGGAATTTTGAACAGTGCAAATTTGGTGGACCATGTTCAGTCATTCTGTACAACTAAATTAAATGTTTCCGCAATAATAAACAGATATTAATATTCAATTATAAATGCTTTTTTAGTTACCACAAATACAGGAATATAGTAAAATCAAAATTTTGCATTTTTAAACAATGCAATTAGCAAATTGCAAAAGCTGTATTAATTTTTAATTCTTCAAATCTTTTAAGTAAGTAGAATATAGATTAGTTAATAATTGGTGGTGACATGTATTAATCCTCAATCTCATTTTAAATCTCTTACTCAGTGTATATTGTATACATAAGCATAATGTTTTCTGCCATTTTGGCCCCTCATCCATTTACTACACCTTCATTTATACAGTAGGTTTAAAATTGCTGAACAGCTGCTGAGTGAGTCATCAGTTCTGTTGTTCATTCAATAACTGTAAAATAGGTATAAATAGATTTTGATTGGCACGTGTGACGATTGATCAGTGACCCAAGCAAACAATTGATCACACTAATTTGACACCCTCTTAGTTTTTCCTCAAAAAGAAAAATGCGTGATTAGCAATAACGTGAACACAGAAGCACTCACTTTTCTTTGATTACAATTTTTGCAGGAGAAACCTGACAAAGCACATGTGCAACTCCTAGATAGGTATTGAAACTCAGTCATATTGCAAACACACACTCAGTTTGTTGAGTTTGTGTCTTACAATTGTACTTTTTGTGATGGCCGTTGGACAAGGTCAGTGATGACTATTGATCAGGCAACTGCTCAGCCAGTCGGCCCTGTCTCTCACGTTGGGAATGGGGATAGATTTCTATGTCACTGTCTGTCTGACTGTGGGCCTCCCGGGGAGTGGACGTGTGTGTTCTCACTGTGCGCTACTGTCTGCATGTGTGTGCTGTACACACTGCCCTCATTGGGTGATCTATTACAGCCTGTCCAGGAAGCCAATAAGCTTCACTTCAGCTTGAGAAATATTAACTTTCTCCAGGATGGCAAGCTAATTATGGCTGTGGCGGCCTTGCACCTAACCTGTCCAAGATACAGTGTTGCTTTTGTGAAATCAAGTCAGCCACAATGACAACAACTGATCAATACCTTCCCCTATAAAGATGATGGAGGCCAGGATTTGATTCTGTCTGTCACTGGCTTTTGTGGATTTGTTGAATAAAACAAGAATGAATATTCAAGGCTTATATTCGACTTTCTAAAGTCTTTTGCTGAAATTCATCATATTTGTTTTTATTCTTTTTCCATACAGAATATATATGAAAAAAGGTTAAAAAGTTTTAAGTCTCATCATTGAAAATGGATGCCTCTGTCCCTTTAATGAACAGACAAGGAAGGAGGGAACAATATCCCCAGCTTTTAACTTATGAGTTTCTCTTTTTTTTAGGTGATATCATATCAATGGCATGTGAAGATTGTCAAACCCAGACAATTATGAAGAAAAACGTCTGCAGCTCCATGCAGACAGGAAGTCTACTTGCCCAGCTTTCGATGTAAGAGACTTTGTTAGCACGCTATTTGTTCTTGCAGATGTCAAATCACGACTGCGTCTTTGGTGGTATTTCCGGTGGGGGTATTTTGGGTAATTGCATGTGCCAGGGCGCCATAGATCTAATTTAATTTGAACAGATACACTTTTAGTAAGCAGCAGTGACATCACTTCCTTTTCAGAGTGCATACTTTGGTAACTGTATCATCTGCTTCATTTTGGATCTCAACAGATGACTTATTGTGGGAGAATTGAGTCTTGAGTTGAGGATACACATCTTTGGTGTAATCATAACTTCTGCAATGTGCACCCCAGAATGTTGTTGATCTGGTTATATGGTGCTCTTGAGCATTTGCCTGTTTTGCTCTGATTCCTTAGTTTTTGTATTTAAAAAAAATCTCATGATGCCTATCAGTTGTCAAGATTACAGATGTAGGTCATGATGTCAGACATTAGATGAGGTAAAAGTTGAGGCTTCTTTTTGATATGCTCATGGAAGCAAACACTTCAAAAGTTAAAATGTGATTAGAGGACATAACCGCAGGATGAGTGCAAATTTGGACAGAAAAAAATCACATGCAAAAACCATGAAAAAGTGGAAACATGCAAAGTACAAGAAAGAGTGAGATGTTTATTTCACCACCAGTCATCTGATCTGATGCCATTATTCAAGGGACACACTTATTTTTAAAAGAGAAAAGGGGGTGTACAGAAAGACAGAGACTTGCGTATGCCACCAACACCCTTGGGGCACTGTATTTTCTTGTGTAATGCAGCGATCGGGCTGTGTGTATGACCATGACTCCTCAACGCTGCTGCTCCTACTCCTACAGCCACAGTTCAAGACCAGAGGTTGGAAAGCTCCCCCGTCTTTGACATGATTTTCTCAATTTTCTGCTCGACTGTGATGGGAAAAGTATGAAAGCAAGCTCTGTGTGATTTCAAAGGCTTGGTGCATGGTTGAATCCCCCTTATAAATGGCCCTATGTCAAGTGACAACTGCTGCCCCAGACTCTCATGGATGGAGGATGGAGAAGAGAAAATGGCAGCGATGATTAAACCATGTGCCTTTACTTTGGTTTCTTCAAATGTTAAATGTAGTGTCAGAAGACCGTGTCTGTTTGTGATGAATTTGTCCTTTTGACATTTTGTACATCTCACCATTTAGGTTCTTGCAACTTGCAGTTCCATTTTCCTTATGGTCTTCCCCGCAGTCACAATGAGATAGCAGAAACAGCATTAGGATGGAGGGGTAACGAGAGTGAAACTATGAGAAAACACATCTGTTTATACATTTGCTGCTGAAAACAAACCTTTTTTTTCCTGGGTGTATGAGGATAAATGTGAATATTGTATTCAGAATTTTTGCTTTTTTTTAAAATGAAAAAGCCCAATGAAACATCAAATTGCATTTTAAGGCTGCTGATGTTTGCTGCTCAATTGTTAACTTACACACTGAGTAGTTGTTCAGTGTTAAGTTATATTTTTATTAACTGCTGCAAATTTGTAAATCTGATTTTGTTGTCCACATTTTACCACCAAAAAAAAAAAACACATGCGGAGTACATTTGTCCTAAATAATTACTTCAAATATCTGAATCAGGCTGAATGAGATGGAGGCTTCATCTACTGCACTTTACTGCATTCAAGCCTGTGCTCTCAAAAAGACACACAGTTTTTATAACTGTTAAAGGTCAATAGGGGTCAGGCCTATCCTTCTATCTTTAGTAAAATAGCAACTGAATAGACTGCAGAGTAGGAAAAGGGACATGCTAATGGGCTTTGGTGCATGGGTTTCACGACCACACACCAGCTGTAATAGTACATTTACAGGCTTTTACTCTGACTTTCTCTATCCACTATTGTTATTGTTACTCTCAATTTACTAGCGCACAGAGCAGAAATAATGCGAAGATACATCATTACACAAAGATGAGCATTGTGCTAGGACCTCATTATAGCCCTAACTCTCCCACTGAAGTCACAACAGTTATAATCTGCTCAGTGACAAATTCATTCATCTGACTCACTATCAGATTTAGAGCAAACACACTGGGGACCTCTTTTTAGTTTTTAATTTGGAGCATATTTGCACTGGGGAAATCATGCTTCTTTATCTCTGTCTCACAAGAGACCTTATCATTTGCGCCTGAGTTTACCAACAGCACAGTGCAAAGAGGCCTTCAAAGATAGTAGCCTTATTTAGGAGGAAAATACAGAAAAGAACTATTGGACTACCAGGAAAAGTGATTGGACCAAATTATTTAATGGTTTTACACACATGTTCATCCATTTTTTGTGCAGGAAGAGATTCCTGTTGCATTGTGGTAGACATAAAAATTGCAATATGCATTTTAAAGTGTGCATCAGGTGGTCTCTCTACCCTTTTTTTCATGCCACCTCCATCTATGCTGTCTCTCTCTCTCTCTCTCTCTCTCTCTCTCTCTCGATGAATGTCTCCAGTTAAGGTCTGCCAGCTACTCTTACATTAATTCATTACATCAACTTCCATCTCATTTCCTGAATAACTGTTTTCCCCTTCCCTATCTAAATATCTCTCCTGTTATTTTCCTTGACCTAACCCAATGAAATACTGGATCAGCTATTATCAAAAGCTTGATTAGTTTGAATTTAAAAATGGACTGTTGCCCAGAGACAAGTGTAATTTGCATTACCTTGCCTCTCATTAGCATATTAGGATTTATAAAAATATTTGTGAGTGAAGAAAGTTGGACAAGTGAATTTTTCTTTACAAAGCAATATGGAGAAAAAGAATGTGTCAAATTTATTTAGATCCCCCTCCATCTCCATCTCCATCTCTCCCCCTCACCATTGGAGGTATGTAATTAGGAGCGAGTGCATGGGGATGGTGGATTTGGTGGGAGGTAAGAGGCCCTATAATCTTTTGCTGAGAAAGCACCTTGTCCTCTCCCCTGTTTATAACATCATCAAAGTTGTGCCTCTGGGGGCCCCCAGCTTCGTTAATAATTTAGGTGTTCGCTGGCCTGGCTGACTGAGGCAGGAAACCCTTACTTATTGAGTTTGTAAACCATATGATGATTTACGAGAACATCTTTGTGTTTGTCATGCTCATTAAATAAAATACTCTCAGTTTTTCTTTTGTTTCTCTGTGGCCTGTTTAATCAAAAACAGTGTGGTAAACAGTGCCTCTCCATCATGTACAGTTATGCTGTGCAGGGTAACCAGGCAGGAGGAGACTGAAAAGGAGATGCAGACATGTATGTAGATGAAGATGGGGTTGGAGAGAACAAAAAGATGAATAAGACATTGACAAGCAGTTGTCAGTAGGCAAAACAAATCATACCTGCATGTGTGATCATATGATGATTCTTAGTTTTCACCTGGTGAAAAGTCTCGTAGCGATTACAAGAAATGGAGAAAAGAGCGACAAATTGTAATAACATTTTCTTTTCTGTTCACACAGTCACTTATTCATCAACTAAATTCCTCATCTAAAAATACTAATTCTGTATCTTGTATCCTTGCATTTTCCTCATGACCAAATAAATGATGTGGGCCGCGCTGCCTTAAGCAGCTGCTAAAGCATCTAAAAAATTTTTTTTAATTAATCTGGTGTAGTGAATGGAGCTTTCATTTTAGATGTTTGTAGATATTTGGCTTTAAAAAGGTCGAATTTAATGACAGGGAAAATGAAAATCAATTCTGTTTTTTGGTATTCTACGACCTGTGGTGGGTGAAACCTAGGAGAGCTACAGTGCTGGAGACTGGTATATTAAGGTTTGCTTGGCAGACGGCTTAGACATGGTGTGGTGGGTAAGTACTTCATGCTCAGATGGCAGTCAAGTGGGTTGTCTGACCTTCATACAGCACCTTGTACCCCAGTTTAGCTTATGGAATTGATGCGATATGGTGTAGCAGAGCCAGGCCAGGGGACAGTGCACAGTAAGAGGTCATAGAAATGGAATATTTCTTCAACCCAAGAATTCTGGCTTTTGGAGAGCTGCGTCACATGGAGTGGATGATTAAGCACAGTCTGTGTATGTGTGTGTGCGTGCGTGTGGACAGGAACGCTCTTGTAAAAGGTCTGCGTGTGGATGTCGGGGAGTATTACATATTTTCGATCCAAAAGTGTTGTAAATGATATTCATACAGAACTTAACTACAGCAACATATGCTTAGTTGGAATCATAGTCAGTGACTGGATTATGTTCACAGGCAATTGTCACATCTGTGGTTAGGTTAAGACAACAAAAGGGTTAAGATTAAGTTTTAGATTGATGTAAATAAACATGTTTTATCAGAAGTCAATGTTTGCTTTTCTCTACTGTAACCAAGTACTGTGACAGCCTGAATGTAACTAAGTAGTAGTGTTGTACTTCACAACATAACAAAAATATATTGATAATAAGATGTCGTGTTTTATTTGTGAGATTGGTCCTATCCTGAATCTGGTCTTGAGACCAGTCTTTGTCCCGTCACTGTACTGGGGACACATATTTAGTCTTGTCTCGGTCTCTGACCTACAGGATACATTTATTTTCATGGCTGAATGGAAACCCTATCTCTTTAAAGGCCATCAGTAATGCAAGTCATTTGGTAGTTAGAATTTTGTCTCATTGGAAAAAAAATTCTTGATCGAGGTTACTCAACAAAGACAACCTGTGTGTTTGTCTGGCAGCAGAGATGTCACCAAATTTTCTGTTAAAAAGTTTGCCTTCCTTAACCACAAAGTAAGTATTTGCATAAACATTTAAAGGGGGAAAAACACATTCCCAACACTACACACTGCTGTAACGCTATCTTACTTGGGTAAGAGAGCTAGAAATGTGATGGCAGAGAGTGGAGACTAATTAATACATCTTCAGTCATGTATACTATAGTATAAAAGCAGTGAAAATTGCTGGTCTTCGAAACAGGGGAAACTCATTACAAGCCCAGGGACAAAGAAATTCTGCCCTTTGATCCTTTCATACAAAAAGCTCTGCCCCCACCTGCTCTATAGTTTTGACTTTGAATTCAAATACTCACATGCATAGTTAGAGATGTCTTGGTCTTGATCCGCCCTCAGCCGCTAAGATTTTGTCTTGTCTGGTTGTCAGTTAGTGTGGTTGTGACTCCGACTCTAATATGTAGGCACTATATCTGGATATTGCTCTGTGAGACTGAAAACAAATGTTACCTGTAAACAGTTTAAAAACATGTTTATAATAAACTGCTGGCACCTTTGGCCCATTATCAGTCTGTGAGGATACGCTAACGTGTGAATGCACTAGGTGCATTGGCATTATGAAAACTTTCTCTCAACTTTGAAATTGTTATCATACAATATATTATAGTATACAATTTAGGTACTGCATGTTGAAGTACTTTCAGAAAAATATAATATTGTAGTCTAGTTTTATGCAGAAAATATGTGTGACGACATACAGATAGTGTGTTTATTTAGTGTTTTTGTGCTTTTTTTTGCTTTTGTTGTGCTTTTGTTGCCTAAACGTAACTGCAGACAGGATTCTGGATGCAAATGCTGGTCTCTGGTGTTACAGTTGTGTGTTTCGTGCTTCTGCTTTCGACCCCAATGACCTCATAGTGACTGTTGCTTTGAAAGTGCACAACTTCCTTCCTTCACCACAGTTTAATCGTTTGGAGAAGACAGTGTTGACTTTTCAGTCATGTCAATGTTGTAAGATGGTAAAGATAAACCTAATCATATTAAAGTACCACAGGCAGTTATTCAAAGCTCGTTTAAATAGGAACATGGCAAATATTTTATGTTTTATTTATGTTTGGGTTTGAATTATGTTTCGAATATCCCTAAAGGCAGGGCAGCAACGGAGATTTGTTTGTTTTACTGGGTCGGCCGTTGTTTTAATGTTAGCTGAGCCAAATTAACACCATTACATCTCTTCTTTAAACTGAGATTATGCTGTTAACCACCTATTGCATGTTTGCTTGGGAAGCAACCATCTATCTAACCAATTATTTCCAATATACGCCAGGAAATGTAGAAGGTAAACAGAGAGTATTCCATCTTCCTTGCCATGTTTATGAAACCACAGGACATTTGTGGCAATTTTAGAGGCCCACAAAGTTCACGTTTTAACTCTCTCTCTCCTGCTCCCTGTTCTTCTGTGAGGATTTAAGTGGTGTCACTCTAATGGGTTTTACAGTTTTTAAAGAGATTATACTTTGGGATTACTACCTGAGCAGGAGGAGGCTTGGAAAAGTTCAGCAATGCCTTTGATGTCCTGAGTGTAAACACAACCTAAGGCTACCTTGCAAGGAGGCTCCCCTGTTTTGTTATTCAGAGCCACAGCCCTTAATTGTGGTGGTCAGAACAAAAGGGGGAATAAGGTAACATTTTTCTATAAAGCGATGGGGAGGGGTTCAGCGAATGGTTAAGAAAGGCCACTTTTGCATAATTGTTAGGGGACAGCAATTCCACACAAGAGGTCAATTAAACACATGACAGGTCTTGTATTCTTAAACATTTGTTAATTTCTACATTTCTTGGGAACATTTGCCTTTAAAACCTCTATATAGCAACAAAAAAGCCTAATGTAGATAGTTGGTATAGTGTTTAAATCATCCAAAACAAGGTATCGCAGGGACTCATTACTTGTTCAATGCTCTGCTTCTCTGCAATATTTAAACCTACGGCTCCACTGAGCCTAAGTGCAGAGATGGGGTTCTCTGTTGGTGTTATGGACATGCAAATAGGCCTTAATGTGTCCACAAGGCCCTCTAAAGGCAAATACCTCCACACTCACTCACAGAGATGAGATTCCTACTGGCGCAGAAAGCACTGAGCTCTCCCCTGCTTTAAAACTGGTGTGCTTGAGGATTAAAGTTAATGTCTGTTAACTTAGTTATGGGTAACATTTAGTATTTATAGAAAATGAAGTTACATTTGCCTTAGCTCTGTAGTAAAGCACTGCACACAATGTTACAATGTTCAGTAGACTTGAAATAAATGTTGATATGGGTACCATCATGATTATCATTATTATTATTACTACTACTTATGAGTTATTTAATGTTTAAAGGTCCAGTTTCTACAATTTTGGATGGTTTCTTGCCAGTAAGTGGATAATCTCTTTAAATCAGAAAAAGTCTCTTATATTTTTATATTTAGCTTTAGGTATTTTTTGCATTGACATGTTTCTATAGTAGACCAAACAGAGAAACCAGAGTGTGGCCCCCTTTACACCTGGCATGAGAATGTGTTTGCTATGATAACACTTCAACACCTGCATTTACACGTGGTATTAACATCTGTCTCTGTTGTCCACATCAAGATCTGATCGCTATCCAATTATGGCCATCTCCCCCATGCGTTACCTCCCCCTCTTCTGTAAAGATTTCAACAGCAAACTAGAGCATCACTGCATTTACACGTGGTATTAACATCTGTCTCTGTCACTCTGCACATGAAGTCCTGCTATTTTATGGACTTTTGGTGAAGCGGAGATGCATTATATTCAAACTTCTGTTCAACATGGTCACAATGCATTTCTGACCACCTCTCAAAGTGGTTTGGCAAATCAGATAATAATCCATCCTCGGGTGCATTTACACCTGTACTTACAAGAAGTCAGGCGCTATTTGATTGCAACCCGGTCACATAAAATTCATTGGTTGCCAGGTGTTAAGGGGGCCTATGTGTCTTGTGTCTTAAACCAGTGTACATTGAAAAGGATAGAGTTGAGCATAGATGTCTTCCATTTGTCAATCTAGACCTTCTAAATGTGCGATTTTGTATAATTGTTGGTGTCACTTGCTGGTGTGCACTGTGACGTCTTGCAGAATTAAATGTACTATTGAAAAGCGCATACAAAGATGTGAAAAGGGGTGAAGGACAGAGGAGAGACAAGGAAAAACAGCATGTTGTGACAGTTATAGTCTCCATTACCTTTGGTTCTGAGTCACTATTCTGCCCTGTCAAAAAGAAAAGGCAAATCAATATTGTCATTCACAACTTCAGATTAAACTCCCTTTGCTTTTACTGCCTCCATGTTCTTTTGTGGGCCATTCAATGTGCCGTAACAGTGACAAACGCATCTCAATCGATTGTTGGTGAGATCAGCGAATTAACAAGTGGAATGTTTTTTTTTTTTCAGCCGCTCTTTTTTTTCCTTTCCTCCAAAATGGGCAAGGAGTGAAGCAATGGAGCAAAACACATAAAAAGACAGCAGCCATCAACAAACACAATAAAACCCTGATCTAGAAACTACTTTCCGAAGCGAAGGAGTATTGCTGTGCAAATGTTTTTGCAATTTAGAGTCAGTTGCCACAAACCACTAAATGCCCTTAAATAGTACTGTGCAGTTAAGGTTTTCAACAAAAAAGTAGTTCCAGTGCTTTATGTGGGGCCAGACATGGGAGTCATTTAAAAAAAAGGATGTGGGGTAAAAAGCAAATACAAAGTAAGTATTGAAAATATCCTCATAGATTCGTGCCAGACATTCATATGTATTGACAATGTGGTTTTAATAAAGCTGCATTGTTCCTCACGGCCTCTGCACAGATGTAAACAAAAGTCAGCGGTGTCTCTTTGCCACATGGACTATCCACATGTGTTTCCATAACAGATCAAGTGCACTGGCATCCCTGAGTTCTTTCCTAAATCCTCAGTAATGCTGATACAAAGACATGGCTTTCCACAGGATGGAGAGGCACACTTGGCACGCACATGATTTTGTCCAGAATGAGTTAGGTGGGGGTGGGTGTCTGACTAGGTAGGCATTTTGAAGCTGTCAACCCCCCAAAATAAGACAATGTTAAGAATGGGGATTGGAGGAGGGTGGTTCAGCTCTGGCCCCATTTGGAAGACTTTGAAGAAAAGACTGTCTCCCACGCAATGGATGAGGCAGTTTTGAATGGGTCTAGCTTAACACTCTCAGCCCTTACTTGTAGCAAGGCTTTAGTGTCTGAGTGTCACGTGGGATAGGCTCAAAAAAATGGGAGGATGCTGCTTTTGGGTGTGAGAGGTGCAGGTCGGGGTCACGAGTTCACATTCTGAGTGGATCAGTATCATTACACACTCAAGTGCTGCAGTAATGCTCGGGTCCCACCTGCCTTTGTCAGGTATTGAAGAAAGTAAGACAAAATGACAAAGATGTCCCCACACAAATCCTCCTCACTGCAAACTCAGTGGGCTCTATTTTCATGCCGGTGCATGGCACAGAGCATAGCAGCACAAGATGGAACTGGTATAATCCTGCAGTACGCTGAGCCTCTGTCATTGATCACATCAGTTTGGTATCCCGATTACTCACCACTTACCCTGGAAAAAGGAGAGATGCAGATGACTGGGAGGTGACGCAAATCCAGTGGTGCACTGTACAATCTTTTTGCCAACAATAAGTGTGTTTTTTGCACATCTGCTCAAAACATGTTAACTTTTATTTTGTTAACTTTATTTAATATTTTGGCCACTTTGTTCACAAACCCTTTGCTGATTTTTCCATGTTTTATTTTCCATTTTTAACCAGCTGCAGATCAGTCTTGCAAAGGAAGATGTTTGTGTTTGATTGCCATCAAAGCAGCTTAAAGATTAATGAGTAATTAATTATAAGCTCTGGGATCCAGAACTGTTTGTAGATGGTTCATTGTGACAGCCATTTCTTTACTGTGGTAACTCTTTTTTTACAGCCATTTTAAGGTAACAAGCATTTGCTCCATCTGCAGTCTGTAACAGGAGTGATGTCACCATCAGGCCACATGCTACACTGGTTATGTGTTCATACGAAATGCACCAGACTGTAGTTCAGTAACCACAGAAGCATCAAGTTGCTACTTTAGCACTGAAGAATAAAGACATACCCTGAAACTCTCAGTGTAGATGTTTTCACTCTTGACACGACTGGCTTCAGTTTATGTTTTACCATGTGCAGTTTAGATTGTGCTACAGTTGAAACTCACTTAAAATGTATGATAATATATTCTTTCTTATCATACTTGCTCTCCAAACATGGCACTGGTGTAGCAGGTGCCAGGCGATAAATATACCAAAGCCCACTTGGCATTTCCCTGGCACACAGGGCAGCACACAACTGACAACAGATTATTAAAAAGTTTCTCCAAGCAAAAGTTTGTCATGTGGTTAAGAAGATAATTCCTGTTTTGTTTTGGGTTTTTTGTGTTGTATAAGGCCGTTATCTGACATTTTAACAAAAGAGATCAGAGGACCAGGCAAAACTGGATTGCAGGATGAGCCGTTAAGATTTCAGTAAAGTCCGGCTGGAGCTGACTGTTTCATTTAAATGTTGCATAGTTTAGTTTAGTTTAGTTTAGTTTAGTTTAGTTTAGTTTAGTTTAGTTTAGCAACATTTCAGTTTGTTGGTTTCATTTTAAAAAGATTCCAAAACATCTGACCTCAAGTATAAATTCAAGATTTATCTTTCAGTGATACAGCAGGCAGTGTGGTGTTCATATTTTATACGTGCATGCATGTATGTGTGTATGGGTGCGTCTTTAATGTGTGTGCACTTCACTGTGATACACAGTTAAGCCACTTTGGGCTCATTTAGCGGTTAATTTCTCCCCTTCCAGTGAGTGGAGCAAGGGTCACACATCAAAGCAGCCGCTGATGACTGACTGACTAAGGTCTCTGACTTTAGAACCTGCCCGAGCCTGTTCTCCTGGATTCAAACACTTAGCATGGGGACAAACAAAAAGCACTGGAATTTATTTTTTGGTCACACAATCATCTTGTAAATGCACATGGAGATGCACATTATATTGTGTACTCTGGCAGGATTAAACAAAGAATCTATATATAAGCTGTATCATTTTTTTTTTTTTTTTGTATTATTTAATTTAATTTGACAGATTTCAGTCAAAGTCCCAATGGCGTGTTGCCCAGTATAACAAGACATGCTCTCTTTACCAATGAGCCCATCAGCTGTAGCAGTTTGTAGCAGGTGTCTTCACACATGCTGACAGAGAGAACAATGAGCAACCTCGGTTAAAAAAGCCTCTATAGTGTGGTTTAATGTGAGTAACCCTCCGCCACAGGTTTGTTTTTCTAGACTGCCAGACTCTCCTGCAGTGAAGCGCAAAGAAGTTCATGAAGCGTCATTATATTTCAACTACGCTGTTAAGTTTGCCTTTGGTTTTCAAATGAAACAGAAAAACACATTAGAACATAGTACATAAAGTAGGATGGTGGAACTTGAACAGGTTGCTCAGCAGTGTTTGCTCTTGACTTTTAAATGAGGGCAAAAATGCGATGAAAATATATCATTTACTTTTATGGATGCTCAGTTTAAAGTGTATCCGTATTAGTTGTCACTTGCTGTGCATGCCTCTCTGTGCCTGAGATGTTTTTCATCTCATTCGTGTGTTTTGAAAAACAGGAAATAGTTTCTTCAGAGTCGGGTTAAGATTTATTATTAAGATTTAAACAGCAGCAGATGTGATTGGAGGTTGAGAATATGCATTAAATTACAGTGTAAAATGAAACATTATTGATACATATTGACCAGTGTGAGTGACATGTTACTGTAATACTACTTCTTTTGGAATTAGCTACTACGATATTTGAATCTTTTTTAATAAGAGGTAACATAATGTCAGTGACAAACGTGTGAATCAGCCTGTTTACTCTGACTACTGTATATCAGAAAAAAATCACCACTTCCTCAAATGAGGGAATTAGTCCACACAATGTAGAGAGTCGTAGTAGTGTAAGTTATTTCCCCCTGGAAATATGGATATTTCTTCCCTCTCCTCGAGATAAGGAGGAAAAAAATACTAGTTTTGTCTAAGTGCCAGCGAGGATCGTCCTTTTGCCAGAGTGTGTGAGACTAATTCTCATCTTCTGAATCACCCAATGTCAAAGAAAACAGATGTTATTTTTATTTTACAGGTTCAAAATGTGCTGCTTCATTTGAAGGCCTGTTGAGGTTGCAGTAAATAGTGCTTTCAAAACATGTCAGTTATGATTTATTGTTCCATTCCATCACAATACATCTAAAGTGGTACTTTGGACAATGAGATCAAATTAAAAATGTCCTACTTCACCCAGACTCAGCAACACTAAAATAAAATTAAGAATGAAATGATTATGACTGAGGGATACTGCACACTGTCTCTCTCTCTCACACACACACCATCAGGTGTCCGGTTGGTGGTTGCCGATCACCTTCAGAACAAAGGACAGCAGTCAAGGCATCAAGTTAATTCTGACGCATTTCTCAGTCCTAAAGTCTATACATGCACGAAACATGCATGGAGCTGTTTCAGTTTAAAATGACACTGAAACTTATACAGATTAATACACACAGACACACTCATACACACACACACATCTAGGTGTGTCATCATTGCACTGGTGTTAAAGTAGCCAGGTATTTATGTGCCTGCTTGGCTTATCAGATTTCAGTAGCTGCCCTAAGGGAACGCAAAAAGATAGATAGCCATCCAGGCATGACCTCAGATATAAACACAGTGTGCGCACACACACATGCAAAGAGAAAGAAAGAGAGAGAGAGAGATAGTTGTGACAATTCAGGCATGACATCAGGCATCATCAGTGATTACCTTCTTACAAAAGCTGTGATTGAGAAAAGCTTATGGATTTATGCAAGTGTGTTTTAAACCACTCTACAAGTATCAGTCACCCAAACCAGACAGAGTGATCCTTTTTGAATGGTTTTAATCTTTTGGTGTGCTGTTCCACTGATAGGACAGATTCAAAATTGGTCAGATGAGAACAGATAGTGTCTTATTTGTATATGCATATGTTAGAATTGAGGTGAAGGTTCTTTAAGACCCACAACACCACTCATCTTTCTCTCTCTCTCTCTCTCTCTCTATGGGAGGAGGTGATCCCTCTGCCACTTCCTTCCCCTTTTCCCACACGTTCTGTGTTTTCCAGTCCCTGTCACGGTTTTTAAGATGAAATGTATGTAAATCACGATAATTTTGCAGCGTGCTTGGCAGTTATTCATGATGTTGTTCTCCCAGAGCCAGGTGAGCCCAGATTCACCTGGCTGATAGCATCTGATGTCACATCAGCTGTGGCTCCGGGCCCTGAGGCCACACCGCCGTTTATTTAACTGTAATCATTTTAAGGCATCTCTTTCTTTACTATCACAAGAAGATAGATAGGAGATTGAGAGAGAGAGAAAATAGAGCAAACGAGAATGTCAGAGAGAAAAAAGAGATTTAAAAAAGTGTCACGGGGTAGGGATGAGACACACCTTCAGACTACATATTCTTTCTTCTTCCTGTCCTTATGTATGGCTACATCCACACTAAGGGACTGTTTTGTTGTTGTTTTTCAATACTCCTGGATTGTGTTTAAGCGTGGACAGGCAGAAACAGTGACTTTTGAAAATGGGGACACAGATGGTAATATTTGTTACTCAGGAGAGAGCCTTTTCTGATTCAACAGGCTCCTATCATGTGACAGTCATCATTATTCTATGTGGCATTTTATATCATGACAGCATATGTGCATCCTGTGTATGTGAATACTCAAGGCCAAGGAAATGTGTTTTCAGGGGTGTTAGTATGAATTTCTTTTGTTTTGCTGAAATTTTCTTTTGGTACAGTACATTTTGTTTTCTTCAGAAACACAAATATGTTTCCTTTTACCCCGTCATGCAGAAATAATACGCATGATAATGATAATAAATATGCTGCTGATGGACATTTTTTTGGAGGTGGATAGTTAAATAGTGTTGATGACATGTTGGACTTTGAAGTTTTGCTGCAGGTTGTCTTCAATCTTCTGCTCCTTCCTCATCTCTGTTTTTCACCTTTATTTTTCTTTTTCGAAAAACCTCTGGCACCGTGAAATATGATGATAAATGTTTTTAAAGCCTGATGCTGAGCATGCATGCCACTCTAACAGTGCCACACATCTTGACATTCAGTTTTGTTCATTCACAAATGCTCCCTTGTCAAGGTGTGCCAATTCTCAAGCATGTACTACACCCTGTCAAAGTTTAGCAGCGGGAAACAACATTGTTTTGGGGAGAGTTACAACCTAAGTGAGAAATAGATTGTTTAGTGAAAACAGTGGAGGAACTTCTTTGCCTAAGGGATGGAACTGAGATGTGTGTGCAGCCCCCCACCGTCAGTCCAAGGCACACTAAAGCATGAATGCACACGCACATATAAACACATACACAGGCACAAATATCTACACACAGGCACACATATGCTTATACTCATGTCAACATATTGGAAGACATCTGTCGTATGCATGAATATACTGTACTTGCACATCATGCCTACACACTGTCTCAAAGTCTCACACACAACAGTTTTCAAATCTGCTTTTTTTGCAGAAAATCTACAAAGTCTCCAGAGTGCGAGGACTGCACTGCACTGCACGGTGTCATCTAAAGAGCAGACATTTGTACCTGTTACTCTTTTACTTTGATGGGAAGCTGTGATGCTACCAATTCTAGTCATCCCTGTGCGTGTTTGTGTGTGTCTGTGTGATGAAGAGAGATAATAAAATAAATCGCATCACACAGACAGAGCTGTGAATAGAAAGAGGGAGGCTGGCAGACGTCTGCAGACACAGCGAGACAGAAAGAAAACTGAGAGACCAGTGAGCAGCAGGGTTTAACCCCGAGTCCTCACTTTCTAATGCACTGGAACAAAAGTACATTATACAAATTTGTGTTGCCTATTGGACAAAACAAGTCATTTATTCCTAACCCATCTTCATCACAAAGGACAAAGAATCACATGACTGGTGATAATTTGTTGGATTAGACTACTGTACGACTTGTTGTGTTGGGATATGTTTGACTTTCATTTTCCATTTAGTTCCAGATATAATTGAGCCTCTGGAGATTTTTTTTTGCTGTTGTTTTTTTTGGGTTCATCGCCTCCAGGCTGACTCCATGTTCACCTCTTTGGCAGACAAAGCCGAAGAGGCCCATAGAAATGTGATGTTCTGCATCATTTTTTTTCCATGAATGGGTCTTCCACTAAAAAATGTAGTTAAGTTATTAAGTTTTAGTTGATTTGAATTTTTGTTGTTGTTGGTTTGTTTTAAATGGAAACCAGAACCAGAATCAAACATTTTTTTTAAGTTGTTGACTAAATTTAAAATTAGGCAAAAACCACTAACCAAAAAAAAAAAAAAAAAACCACAAAGGCGACACTTCCTCCTTCCTAATTCTCTATCGCAACCAACTTTCTTGACCCCTCTCTGAGGTTGAAGCATCTCTCCCTCTCATTCATTTGTTTCAAGTTGCCCTCACATTGGACCCACTAATGGGTCCTCTCTCTTTCTTTCTCTCTCCCCCTCTCTCTCTATATATATATATATATCTCTCCCTCACTCTCTGTCCTCAAGCTGTGCTCTCACTAATGGACAGATGGCATGCCATTGTTTACTGAGCCAAGGTACAATGCCTTATCGGCCATAGCAGCGGAAACTGGGCTAGCATTTCTGCTTGACCCAGCTTAAATCTACCACCAAAAAAAGGAGGAGGGGAAAGAGGGCAAGAAGAAAAGAGAGGAAGGGTGGAAGTGTTGCAATATGATTTCTGGCCCTCTGCTTACACCTCTTTGACCCTGGATAGTGTGTGCATTTCTGTGTGTTTGTGTGTGTGTTGTAATGGTCAAACCCAACCCCCTCTATTCCCCTCCTCACCTCCCAGTAATCGAGTGAGCTGTGACAGCTCCCATCATATATAAACTCGCACAAATACAAACACACACACACACACACACAAGCCAAAGTACACACACACACACGCACACACAAGCCTCGGGGCAAGATGTGATTTCTCGGCGATGGGATGCAATCAACTCAGAGCCAATCAGTAATGAGGGTTAATCAGTTGATCGATTGGAGAAGAGGGCCTGTGTGGTGACTGTCCTTGTTTCTGTACGACATCAGAGTGCTCTGTCTTCCAGCAGGTAGAATATATATAGCGATCCATTTCTTCAAAAATTACACTGACAAACACAAACATATCATCATTTATAAATTAAAATGTTTGTTCACAGCTAGAAAAGTAAGAAAACTTGACAATAAATCACAGTGTAAATAAGGACAACAAAATAACTGATGTTTGTGAAACTGCTTTTATTAACAGTCAGGCTTAATGTGGCAGTATGTAAGTTTTGGTGATATTAGGACTATTATGAGCACTTTTTTGGTGTCTGATTCTCCGCCAACGGTGCTCACCTTCGCTGCCTGATTCAATGTGCCTGTATGTAGCAATCAGTTTTGCTTTACTTGTGCTGTGCGCTTCTTCTGCCTTCTCAGTCTTGATGTTAAATGCTGTGTACGGCTCAAGAATTTCACTACAGACACAAAAACATAGAAGTAAATGCTGTATTGAGAAAGACAGAGAGAATCATGTGGAATTGATGGGCTTAATCAGCAGTGTGTAAATCATTTGGCAGTGGTTTGAATGTGGCTAACATCCATGTATATTTATAAGTTACAACCTATAGCTTTAAATGTTATAAATATTCGGAGGTTAACCCCTACAATGACTCAATACTCCTGGTGTCCAAGAAATGATGGCAATAAACTGATGTCAATAACTTTTAGGACAATTAATTAGTGGCTGTATGTAAAATGAGTTTTATTAACTGTCAGCCTCCGGCAATGGATTTAAACTGAACTTCATGAAATCAGGTCGATCTTCTGATCTGAAATTCCCACAAAAAAGAGCAGCAGCTTGTACATCATGACCACAGAGGGCCCCTGTTTCACACTCCCCCCAGCTTCTCTCCTCCTTTTAACCCCTGAGGGCCAGAGACCTGGGGATCTTTTAATTATACACAGCCCCAGCTCTCTTTTTCAGCTGGCCACCGAATGGTCAACAGGATTTTTACTACTTACTGAGGCATCAGCACCTGAATAATAATAGAAAACAATGTCAGTGTACAGAGAGAAGTAAGTCGAGCCTATGGGTTGAGAAAGAGAGGGAGACAGGCAGAAAGAGAGAGAATGGGGTATCATTTGATAAGCCTGTCAGTTAATTAGCCCTTCTTCACACACACACACACCCACATGCACACACACCCTGATGCTAGGAATGGCCACCAGGCATTATCCGTGGTCGCTTTTTTTTATGGTCCTTTGCAGGCTCCAGTGACGAGGTTGTTAAGCAGCATGGAGGGCATATGGTGCCAGGATGGACACACGCTGTTGTCAGGCAGTTGCACATTAACAGGAGTGAAGAAGAAAAGTTTTTATGTTGTCACAGAGGTGGGGCTACATGTGCTTCGCTGTGGCTGCATTGTAGCTATGTCGGTCTTTAAGTGATGGAGGTGTTTGGACTATTCCTCGGGTTTTCGTGTGGGATGTCCCATCACTTTTATGACACAATCTGTTCTTATTCCAAGACAATTACATTCATTGCAGAAACCGGTCCCGAATTAATGATGCTGAACATGTTTAATATGTCAAAAGGTTTATTTGTATATGATTTTCTCTTGCTTCAAGGTGAAACCCAAATACATAAAAAACATTTTCCCACTTATTCCAATAATGGTATTAGTCCATCCGAATATTTTCAGTTTTATTTGGCTCCTCTTTCAGATCTTTGCTGAGCTTGGCTCAGACTTATCTAACAATGGGCTCTTATCCTGGGTAACGACAATATTGTCCTTGGAAAGAAATGTTTCAAATGCAATTTCTGGATCTTTCAGCCCAAGAATAAATAAAACAAACCCCAATGGTATAAGACATTAAGTCCAGAGAGGATCTCACTTGACAATTAAACCCAATCATTATCACTATACTGTTTTTATGTTTTTACTATTATTATTATTATTATATTCTTATGAATTTAATGTTTTCACAGGTAATGTAAGCATAATACATGTTAGAAAATAAGAATAAATAAAAATGTACAGCTGCCATGCTTAATGATGTGTCAGATTAATGCATACTGAGCTTTGAACACTCCCACCTTGCTTTTGACTCCCCTGACAGATTTATCATGGTTGTTACTGTATGCACTGGCATTTGTACAGTCAGTTGATAATCATCCACTTTGTTCCAGTTAATCACAAAGATTTTTTTTTTTTTGGTTTTGCCTGCAGCAAAAATTAGGGGAACACAAGCAAGAGCCTTCACTTTCATTCTTTCATTCTTTCTTTCCAGTGTCCTATTTTTGTATTCTACTCTATTCTAATCTTTCCTTCTCATTCTTTCCTGCTGTCTCTCAGTCATCTTGCATGCTTTCCCCTCCCTCTATCCCATTCCTATCAACCAATGCTCTTCTGCCCCCTTTTCACTTCTTTCTGTGGGCTTTACAGGTTTGGCCCTCAGTCCCCTGTTCACTCAAACAGACTATTTTCCATTCTTCTCTCAAACATTTTTTTTTTTTGCTGCCACAACCTCATCCCTCCCCTCTTTCAGCCTCCCCTCTTTCTCTCACAGTGGTGGCTGGGCAGGCCGAGCCCTGGGGCACGAGCAGCAGTGCCTAGATCTGTTCTGTGTCGTGTGACTAGTTATTTTTATCTCAAGTCACTTTCTAAGCCCAAACAGCTCCTTCTATATTCCCTTCTCCCCATGCTCTCTCTCTCTCTCTCACACACACAATACAAATTTTATGTCTTCCACTTTTAGTTATGATTTTCTTTTCCTAATTTTTGGAAGTACTGGTTTCCACACTGCCCTGTGTTTACTTTTCAATTTACTAAATGTATTGACTTAACAAACAATATCAATATCAACAATATAACATAAAACGAGTGTGTATGCAAGCTATATTTACAATAAGACAGTAGATTATTATTATTATTATTATTATTATTATTATTATATACTGTATGTATAAAAACTATATCAGCATGCTAGAACAAGCCTTCATATGCTGTAACAGCATCAGCCTTTTCTTGAAAATGCCTTAGAGACTTATCCTGGAGTGTTTTGTGTTGTAAATTTGTCAGGAGAGAGGACACAAACACAAACACACACACACACACACACACGGACAAACTCGGTGCATGTGTGTGTGTACTACACTCTCTCGGTGCATGTGTTCAGGAGGAAGCCCATTGTGTGGGGAGGAGATCGATGGAGGGGTCAGGTCATGGCAGAAGAGGTAAAGCAGAAACAAGCAAGAGATTGTTTTCTGCATCTCTTCCTCCTCCACTGTCTAGAGACCCCACTGGTCAATGCTTTGCACCAATGTGCAACCTTTCAGCTCAGGGACTGAACCGTGTTCGCTCGCAAAAGTCTGGTTAAAAAATAATGCAGCATCAGTAGAATCACAGTTACATGATATTATGTGGAATATTGCGAGGATGATATAACATGCGTTAAATAAACAAAAACCCCTTTTTTTTAGACTAGCACTCAAGAAAAACAGTCTTCACTTTTATTAATCTACAACTGGCACAGGCACTGACCTACTAAAGCCAAAAAAAAGGAAATAGAAAATATTGCCAAATTATAATATGATTAAAATACATAACAGTAGCACGCTCTCTTTATCCAAACTGTTAATTCTTGCTGTTATGAGCAATCAGCTGTTATTTTCAGATGATGGCCCCTAACTGATAAGTGTGGGAAAGGAGCATGTGGTTCTCCGCAGCAGTCTTCCACTCTTACCCACAATGATCTGCTTTGTCCACCTCACATTTCCTCCTGCCCTTCCCTGGGCACTACATAGGGTTTGCATTGTTCTTAATAAAGTTTACAGTGGCCCTAGGATGTTTGACTTCCCTGGGTACCAAAGAGCCGGCACACTGAGGGCTTAACACACTGGGACAAAAGACTTCATCTGCTACTTTTCCACAGCCAGGATAAGTGTAGCTCAGCAGGACTATGACCAAATCTGCCCAGTGAGATCATAGTAATCCATGAAATTAAACTTTCATTTGAAAAGCCAACTGCATGGTGACTTCTGCATTAAAACTAAAGGAGGGGATGTCTGGAGGGCCCATCACTGACTAGTACCTAATGAATTAGACCTGACCGAACCAAGCTAATCATTCACTTGGGCTTTCTTGTGACCCTACAGCCCTCAGGTGCTCTGTGTTCCATCTTTTTAGGCTGAAGGGTGGGGAGCTGCAGAAACACACACAGGACCATTTTTTATGAGCATGGAGATGGTTTATATTACAAAAATGGATAAAGGAGTTAAAGTGCTGACAAGAACATAGCATCACTGAATTAGCTGCTTCATTGCCAGTCTCAATATAGGACAACGGAAGAAAGGGCAGTGAGGTGTGGAGCATTGACAGTGATGGATGGGATGGGGGTTTTCGGTTGGCAGATTGTTTCAAGACCAACCTGTGGCTCATTTACCAAAATTTACGAGAGACAAAGTTTTTTGTCATGAGTGTTGCCATGTACACAGTTACACAGCCTTATTACTAATGAATCATCTTTGTCTTGCTTCAAGCAGGTTATTTTGAGTTGACTGAAGACATAATGAACCATTTCCACATTTCCTCTAATGTAGTGTATTTACTGTTATTTTGTTTAGTCGAATTACTACATAGTGTTATCCAGGTATTTACTGCTGTTTGTCTGACTCACCACACATGTATATGTTTCCATGTACAGTTAAGTCGTTCAATTAGACTACTGTCCTTGTCCCAGTAGCAGGGAATCATTTTATTGACTAAAGTGTGTTTAAAAATTCCATTATTTAAGCTGACAGAGCATAAAATGGGTCACCTCCTCAGTCCAACAAATGTACCGGCCTGGATTTTGCCATGTTTTTGTCACTGTGTCTTATTCGTCTTCCTTTGTTTCTGGGTTTAAGCCAGGAATAATACAAAGGAAGTGTGGTACATGCACAGGCCAGCTTGAGTCTGACTCTGGTCTGACTGAACCTACGGTATACATGCAATATAGGAATATTTCTCCCAGTCGCATTTTCTGGGTGTGGTAGTCTGACTTGAGAAATTTGAGTTTGGGCACAATTTCAGTTGCACTTACTTGCACAATAATTACATTGTAGTTTTATTCTAATGGCATGCAAACATTGACTCCTTGCGTAAGACTACCACGAGTTTTTGGCTTTTTTTTTCCTCTCTGCCTAGTCTTTTTGTGTTTCTGATGTCAAAACTTCTCCAACAACCTCTTTAGTCTGAATAGTATGATATATACAGAAAACATATTCTGTGTTTGCTTAACCATGGCATCCTTACATGCATGTTTGCCAGCTGTCAACATTTCTAAGTACTGAAATGAATGACAGAAAAAGAACATTATCAACTATGGTTAAATTATAATAGTTTCACACATTCATCCACAGACAGCATCTATAGTCCAGTGAGCTGGTTCCACCACAAAGGACCAAATTATGTGACATTGTTCACTTTAATAACAAAATTTTAACCAAAATGCTATTTTGCATTGTGGTTGCATCCAAAGCTTATTACCCCTGACAACTATGCTTGATTTAAAGGAAGAAGGCACATTTTGCTACAATGATGTTATAGGTCCCACTGTCCCACTGTCAATGAATGCAATAAATATAATCTTAGAATTTCCTACAGATTTTTTTATTGCACCCAAAAACTTTCTCCATTGCTTCAGTTGTTGCTGTTGTGGTTTATTCTCATTGCTCATTAGGCGCATAGTATTCTTCCATTTACGGTGAGACACACAGTCCTTTGTTTACCTTACAATCTTGCTTTTATCAGAACCAGAACATGGTCAGCTGTTGACTGATGACATACTGTGTTTTCCCACCAGCACTGGTTGTCTCATTAGCCCCCTCCTCGACAAAGCTCCCTCGGGATGGCACCACCGGAGTGTGTGTATGGAAAAAGTGTGTGATTCTGTGTGTGTGTCCTGTATCTCCCCTGTGCATGTAGCTGACTGTGACAGCTTACTCCACAGGTAATAGTCAGGTGGGAGAAAGGAGGGCCCCCTTGGGAAGGTCCCAGGCAACAAGACCCCAAGGGGTTGAGAGAGAAAGAGAGAAATGGGAGGTGGACAGGTTAACCAGCGAGGGGTTTTAAAGCTGTCCTCCATTCACACTTCCCGACACAGGCTCTGTCTTCTTTCTTTGGTGACACACAAGTGTGTGTAAAATGTGTATGGAAATGTGAGTTTTGGCCACACAGAGAGAGACATGGCGTGCATATGAATGCTGCATGGGTAACATGTGTCTGGTAATGGTACAGAGGTCAAGATCTGACAAAAGCATGATAAATGGCCACTTGATGCTCTGTTTCCCACTTCCACTTTGGCTGTATGAAGCTATGTGGCTGGGTGTCAAGGACTGGTTATTTATCACAAGATGTGCAGTATTACACTTGTAGTTCCTTTTATGTCATTTTACCTAAAACATTGAGTCTTTTTAATATTTTATGGAAAGGTGAATAGACATGATTGAGGAAGGGTGACAGCCACAGTCCAACTCTAATAAAAAATACCCTCACATAGTTGGAAACATGCAGTTGCAGTGCAGCTGTTTTCCAAAACCATAGTTTGAACTGCTGTGGTGACTATACTGGTAATTTACATTTTACAAAACATCATTAACTGAATGTTCACCAGCAGTGTTATTACTTTGTGTAATTTAAACTGTAGCTCTTGAGCTGCGGTTTGAAGCTTATAATTCCTGGTGACTCTGTTATCGGAAGATCCAGTCAAATGGATGTAAACGCCATGTGTGTTAGGTGAAAATATTCATGCTGTTCATGCAAATCCCTTTGCCAAATAACAGAAAAATACATTCTTAGCTAGATGAAATAGGGCTTATCTTCGCTGATACCAGACAGGTGGTGATTTGATAGCCATACTCAAACTGCTTAGCATTATAGCAGGTGTTTGCAAGATTCTTAATAGCTCCCATGTGTCTGAACATGCCTTGGCCTACACTGACAGTCAGCATGCTTTCAGAAGATGCGTCAAGGTGGTTTTGCACAAATGTTCTTTTTTTATTGTTTCACACAGACAATATTGTACTGTATTTTTCGTCTCGCCAACCACTCAGTTTGAGTCAGAATTTACTTGGTCATGGAAACATTCCATCTCATGTGTCACAAGACAGAAAGACCACCCCAAACTTATGCTGCATTACAACCCAAACCCCTTTAAAAAAAACTCCCTGACAAGGCAACACAAACAAAATTCTCTCCCTCTTGACTCTTCTTGTCAGTGCCGCCCTTTATCACCCTCTCTCGTTTTTATGAAGGGAGGCCTATCTTTGGACTATCATTTGACATCATGTACACATTCCTCCTACCAGATGCTCCCTTGTGATATGCTGCGTGTGTGTCCCCCCCTTGCTATGTGACTCAATGGGCTGCTTTCTTCCTCTGTTGCCTTCCCCCCCTCCATCCACACAAACATATAGACCATGTCAGCCAAGTCCATTCAAATGATGGAGACTGCTGGCTGTGGGGGGGGGGGGAGTAAAGTCACCACATGATAGTGGGTCCGGCCCCTCACAGAAAACCACCTTTTCTATCCATGGGGGGAAACAGACAATGCTTTGTAGACCGTGTAGAGGGAGTCTACCCCTTCTATTAAAGGCACTGACGCCCAGCTGCTTAAGCATGTCACCCAAACTATGGACCATTGTTACATGCATGCCTACTCCAGTCACATCCCTCCCTCGATTGGCCCCCATTGATGATCAATGGCCAAGCCCTGCTGGAGTAGCTGAGGATATGTGGCACCCCACAGGTCTCACTACTGGGGCCACTCATCTTGTGACTGATCACCTATCATTCTCCACCCTGTCCACACCCCTGGCCTGGAAGAGGCATCCGTCTTGCCCCCTCAATTAAACCCACACAGCAGATCACTGAATCCTTGTAACTGGTTTTTGGCTTTGTCAGACCAAATGGACTCCACAAGCTGCAATTCTTTCTTCCAGCGTGAGGTATAGTTTGTATTGGCTGAGTTTGCAGGAAACACTGAAGGTGTATCACTCCTGTCTCATCCTGTCTCCATTTTATGACTGCCCTTAAAAAGCTAATGTCTGTGATCTCATCTGTTGGGTGCAATTAAATTCTTCCTTTAGTTGTATTGCAAGGAGGACTTAGCTAACGCGTCCATCAGAAGAGGTGCTGCATATAGGAGACATGCTCAGTTAGATCGCATGGTCATAAAGGTTATATTAATGGTTTATGTACCCCACTGCAGCATTGTTAATGGCAAATGGCATTTACTGGGTGCTGCAGAGGAAGGCCATTCAATCCACAGTATGGTTTATCTATCATGTCAAGCGCTCAATAAAAAGCCTTCACTAATATCAAAGGAGGCTCAACACAAAGGCTCTACCCCAGGGCTAGGTTTAAACCTTTTTCTTCAGTTTTATGTAATAAAATGAGTAGTTTATTTTTTCAAAATCCGTTTGAAATTAATCAAATTTAATTCCTCTTTGCCCCGTGCCTAAGTACATACACAAAGACACACTGAGACAGGCGCAAACCGTGGCATGGCTGAATGTGTGCAACAAAGCAATCTGCACAAAGTGAAACAAACCCTGGTGAAAGAATTTCAGGGGATGTTTCAGATCTATGTCACGCCTGAACCAGTGACCAATTTCACATGCCTATTGGATTGTTTAGTGTCCCTTTATCTGTGATGATGTCATCAAAACAAGTCCCTACACCAGAGCAGCACTTCATTGTTTTTACAGTGAAGCAAATTCCTACTATGCTGGCTGAATGCTGGAGAAGGATAACGATAATGATGATGGAGGTTATCGTGGAGTAATTACTGTGCATAGAGGATTCCACGTGGTGCGAATGAGTAAAACACCCAAGCGAGAGAGATTGAGAGATAGAAAGAGGGAATGAAGAAGAAGCATGGGGTGATGTGATGTGGGGGGTTGGGGTGTGGGCTTGTATCTCTAAATGTGTCACTTGATTGAAGTGTGCAAGGTTCTGAGCTAATTACATCCAGAACCACAGCCTAGGAACAGATGCCATACTTGTGCATCAATAAATGCTTATAAGTAACTTATTTAGGGCTGCCTGCCATGCAAGGAAATGGCATGACTTAAAGCACAAGCGCCCGGGGGCTATTCCACAGCTCTTTGTCTTGTCATCCTGCATCTTTTAAATCTATTCACTGCTTCAAAACAACACAGACAGACAGCAGGGCAGGCAGGAAAAAAGAGGAGAGGAAATAGGGAAAAAGATACAAATATTCACACTTTGCAGACAGTATTATGTTTGTCATTTGGGTTGTCTGGCATCAAAGAAGTGCTGTCTTTCACTAGATTTGTGAGTGATGAGAGCGTTGCTTTTCAGGCCAAGCTCCTGTTTGATGAAATTCAGCTGTTCTTTTAAGTTTTAAGATAAATATATTTTGACTTGGGTGTAGAGCAATACAGTACATTAGCTTGACAAGTCATTGCTATGTTTTAGTTTGTTGTTGGTGTGATAAATTGCATTAGACTTCAGGTCCATCCTGCTTTATGATAATAGTGAGTGTGTGAGCACAAGACACAGTTTTTTTGTTGTTGTTGTTTTGCTGGCACAGCACATGTTGATACGGCATTATTTTTACTGACTGATATGACTGACAAACATAAACAGACAGGCTGACTACTCTGACAATGCAACACTAGAGCACATATAGAACAGAATGTAATCAAAGTCAAACCATAGCTTTCCACAAAGACAGCAGGCAATTACTGTTGCCACAGCCACTTCACTATTTGATTGACACAATTCATATCACTTTTGTTTCTAAATTGTTTGAGGTTAATCCTTGAAACAGCGTATGAGTCATTAGTGCAGTTTTGCACGCAACTTGCTGCCCTATTACCTGTTATGTCTGCTCTTTTGTGCCCAAATATTTCCAACAGATACTTCATGCAAATCTGGCAAAAGAAACAGAGCAGCCACATGCTATGTATAGCTCACACTCTCTTTTTTGGCACAAGTATGCATGCATGTTCATAAATTTGTGTGAGCATGTTGAAAAGTATGCAAGTGATTCTTGCCTCATTTACAAAGAAGCAAAGCTGGAAAATCAACTGTGTGTAACATTAAGGGCCCACGCAAATTCTCAAGGTTTAGCTTCTTCACTCGTTCCCATCTTTGCCACATGGTTAAGGAGGGTGAAAGTCTTTGGGAATTCTGGTTTGTTCCGATCAGTCTGCATGGCTGACCAGTGCTGAAAACACTGCAGTGCTTAACATAAAAAATGCTAATGTAGTAGAAGAGTGAGCATTTCCCCCTCGACAATTTGTTCCGTCTCTGTGAATGCAAGAAGCTGTTTTGCAAATGACGACTGTCTCAAAGAATAATTGGACAGGTTTGCATTTTTCATGAGAGTCATTCATGGCTTTCTAATGTGCATTTTGTAACCTTACACTGCTTATAATATGTGTCATATTAACAAATTTGAAATATGTATGTATCTTTTTTTTAAATTGCCATTTGTTAGAAGTAGGCTCTGCACCCTAGGTTTAATCATGTTTAAGTATAAAGCAAATGACCCACTGTGTTTGGAATATTTTTGTAATAAGCTTAAATAAGTATGCAATGAAATTCTCACATGGGCATATCTGCTGCTAAAAACTGCACCCATATACTTAAACACACATGCCTTGTTAATGATGGCACTGACGGTGCCGTTTTCCTTAACATGTTTTTGTTTTTGAGCACACTGTCTGTTTGCATTGGTGTGCATGTAAATGTTTTACTGTTTACTGAGTGCAATAAATGGATGTATTTGTCTACCATTATCCTCTACATGACAAACAAATAGGTGGAGGATGTTGAGGAGCTGCAGGGAGAAGTAGAGGTAGATGCTACGATACATGGCTAACTTTTCCATGACTTCACTGATCTGGTATTAAGAGTGTGAATGCACCAACCTGCTTTCCTTTCCTCTCCCATGCCACCCAAATGAAAGGGAATATACTGTAGCATAGAGAATATGTGTGTTGCTGTTTTATATGGGTTTCATGTGGCCCAGTGCCAGAACCTCTGTTTTGCATTTCCTCCAAGGGCTAATTTATCACATCCAATTCTCACTCAGTCTTCTCCCAGGGTGTGAGTTCTCCTGGGTTAGGCCACTGCACAGTAATGTGCCAGTGTCCAGTGGGACCCATAGCTGTAGTTTACCTAGACTTCTTTTTAAGAAACCCTTTCTTATGAATAAAAATAGCAACAAAAAAAAAAACTATTTGACTTCCAATCCTACCTCTAAACATAAACCTCAGAAAAAGATCAAGAGGGTAAAGCTGGATTCAATTCTCCATGACCTTAATTTTGTCATAGAACCACATTTTTACATTTGATTAACTCAGACCTTGTGTAAGAAAGTACTTTTCATTGGTAAATAATAAATACTGGATGTAGTCTAGCACAATGGCATCTGTATTTTCATTAACACTCTATTAAGTTGAGCTATGAAATGAAACAACTGTGTTTTGAGACATTTAAACTGTCAGACTTGAGGCATCGTTAGTACCAAAGCAGCTGGAACATACTTTCTCACAGTATAGAGTGAGTCTTTAAACCCAAGCACAGTATGCAATGAATATGGAAAAAACTGTAATCTAAGGTGTCTGATTTCACCTCCAGGGCAGGAGGTGGGTCTGTCGAGAAGTACTATATTTTAATGCCTTAAGAATTACTGCTCACTATTTGTCGACTTGTTTGGGCAGTGCACACATATACCACCTTAGCCCCACCTCTCTCCTACATCCACAGCTGCAACCACCACCCCCCAATCGTTTTGATCTAATTTCCTTTTTTTCCCTTCTTCCTTTACCTTTCCTGCTGAAATTGATTTCTGCTTGTTTGGTTTGGCAGTAATAAGATCAACAGTAGGATCATGTTTCAATGGCATACTACCTTGAACCCCAGGCAAATGATTTGTCCAAACTTAATAATGGAAATACTTAGGATGTACTGGGAGATGTAAACAGTAGTTGTAATAAAATAGTGCCGCAAGGTAAGGGCTCCTTTAAGTTGCAAAGCCTTTTTCACTTACTGTATGTTGGCCGTACACACCTCAGGCTCTCCCCAAACACTACACATAAAAATGTATCCCCATTCAGCGTGTTGAAAAGTCACCCAATAAAAGTCTTTTAATTGGAGTGTGGTCTGTGGCATGACATGTCTAGCCCACATTTGACCAGCAGTGACAAACCCATCAACAGAGGAAACCATTAATGCTCCACTGCACATATTAGTTTAAGCCTGTCACATATACATACAGGTATTGTTAGTCTGCACTTTCTGTATTGCTTTTTTCTTCTCTGCCAAGAGGAATTACCACAAAAGTCCCACAGCACCAATGTGGGGAAGGGGATTTTTTCAATCTGTTTACAACTTAAGAGCATATTTTTCTCTGATCAGATTCGCAAAAAGTGGTGATTTACAACTTATGGTTTGCAACACGCCAGTGTCTGCCCATTGTAAACTGTAAAAGCCACAAAAATTATGTAAGCATTGTCAGTTTTTATGTAAATAGAGTGAAACTGGTCTGTCTTGCCTCAGCGTGAACATTGGCCAACTTGGGTTATAGTTCACCTTTGAGAAGGTATATTGCATGTGTGTCAGTTTCTAATTAAACCTTTAAACAGTTTTGTTTACAGGCCATCTCCTCACACCTTGTATGCATTGGCCCACTTACATTCCTCAAAGTGAATTAGATTAGTTTCACTCCACGGAGGATGGCAGAGTTACTCCCTGTCTTCTGCCCTGACCTGAAAATGTATCCATTCAGGAAATGCTTCACATCCTCTCTCCCTCCTTTCCCACACATTTCTGCTCCATTTTGCAAAAATTGATACTTTAATAAATCCTTTCTTGTTTAAAATGACATGACCATGTGACTTATTCTCCTCAGTGTAGTCTGACTGAAATTGACTGCAAGCTAACTCTGCTGCACTCAGTCTTTATAGAGTCACTTGAGCATAGCTAAGTGCTTCAAGTATAGATATACCATCAAAATTGAAGTCAGTCCTCAACTTAGTGTAAAACTGTGTAATAATATAATAATATAAGCAACTGTGACAGAATGGTTCAGGACTCAGAGCAGCTGCACTCTGTGGCATTATTGGCAAAAAGATTGATAAATACATCCACACAATCAGGTCGTTATTTTTAATATCGTTGTCTGCCATTTTTAGTCCTTGAAGACAGATTTATAAAATTCTAAATGTATTAAAACAATGAATCCCCTCTCTTTCTTAACAACTTGCTCAATTTTAAATCTTTTCTCCTAGATGTTCTTCCTAGGAAACTGTCCCTCTGCATATTAAGACTCAATTAGAGTCTCACTGGACATTGCTTGTCCAAATTCAATTTATTATCATAATTCTGTTCTGGTTTCTTGCCACAAGTGAAGTAATAAATCTGAAAGAAGAGCTAAATAATAAAAAGGCATGCAGCCTCCTGCCATATTTACTTTTTATGGAAGTTTTTGCTCCATTAATTCCTCTACTTTTGTGGTAAAGGATCAATAACCAAGAGGCTTTATTAGTAAATATTCATGAAAATGCAAATATTTGTAATCTACCTGTACAGGGTTCATTGTTTCCTCATAGGTTGTCTTTTTTTAAACTCATGTAAACAGAATAGAACATATAAGCCATAGGGTTTCAATGTGTCTTTTTTCAAACCCTTAGTGAGGAATAGAAATTGAAACTCAGAAAGTTGTTGGAAATAAACAGCAGGACGTATGTCAGTGTGGGGGCGAACTCGTAAAACACCTGTTTGCAGTATGTGGGCCTGAAAGCTGGAGCTGTTAATAGCCAGCCATAAATCGCTCACTCCATTGTTCTGTCACCAGGTTGTAGGCCTGCATTTCTGTGTGGGATTCATGAGGTAAAACTTTGCTGAAAAGTATAACCCCTCCCCACACACACACACATCTAATATGCAAATCAACATTTCAGTTTCAGCGTAATTTCGTTTTTGTTACATTACAAAGTGCAACAAGAGAAAATCTGCACTGTTTGCCTGCTCATCATTTTCAGAAATGTTGAAAACCACAGTTCCTTTAAAAAAGTGGATAATGTTTGCTCTTTAGCTGCTGTTGACCTGTGATGGTTTGAAAAAAACCTGCCAAGAGTGAGATCTCTTTACTAATCAGCCTTTTGACAACAAACACAAGCTGTTTGGTCTAAAGAAAGCATTGAGGGAGTGTGAATGTGTGGTGAGGTGCACAATCATGTGCAGGGATCACCTGGACAGACTCAGTAACACCACCACCACCACCACTTCTTTTATTTTAAAAATAGACCTGTGGATGACTAAGGCGTCTCACTGATGCACCACAAACAAAGGAGGAGGCAGCAAAATTGTGAGGAGGGGCTCAAAAAAAGCAGTTGCTCCAGACAAGCCTGGACGAGACAAGAGGGAGACCTCTGGCCTTCTACAAGTCGCCCCTCCGAATCTCTCTTGATGAGTGGATCAGCTCACTCTAACTAGCTGCACAAAGACAGCAGGAGGAGCAGAGGGAGGAGAGTCAAACACCTGAGATCAAATCTGTTGATCACTTGCCTGGAGTAAAGGGTCGTCTCTGCATTCATCCATTTTGCCTTGAAGCCTTCATTGTGTGGGACAAACTTCAAGGGTTAAAGGAAAAAAAGAGAAAGTGACACATTGGCATGATCATTTCCACAAAAAAAAATCACAATGTAGCTTATAGACTAGAAACACTAAGTTTAGTTCATTGCTGATTTTCATTTTTAAAACAGCAACACTGTACTTCATTAAAATGTTAATTTATTCATTCTGAAGCAGATTTTGAAGTGACTACACCACGAGCCCTGTTAAATGAAGAATGCTAAGTATGGAGAAGTGTAGCGTGCTTCCATTTTCAAAGGGTAAAACCAAAAGGACAAGGGCCATACCACCGTTTCTACATTCTCTGGCTAGTTTATGTTGGGAGGCTCTAATAAAAAGCCACCATGTGCCAATTGAGCGCCTACAATTAGCAGATTAGAGTGATAAAGAGGTTGCTTGGCTGCAAGGCACGGGGCCGCCTCCCCAGGCCCTCAGGGCTCCACGATGGGCAGGAGCAGGAGGAGGAGGAGGAGGAGGGTGTGGGCTGAACCACTGATGAAGGGCGCAGATAATCTCTTCCTCTCTCCTTCTCTCCCTCTCTCTCTTTCTCTCCCCTCTCCCAGCACCCTCCCCTCTCTCTCTCTCTCTTCTCCTCCTCTCTCCCCACCCGACCCAATCCCTCACACTCCATGCCCCGGAGCACCTTTTGCAAATACCTGCTCAATATTCTAGTTGGGGGTGCAACAGTGGTGGTGGTGGGACATGTGGTGTGTCTGCAGACGGGAGATACAACGCACAAAAAAGCCGCTTGAAACAAAAAGCAGAACATCTGCTAAAGCGATTGCGGGGTAAATATGTTTGACAATTATTGTTTACAGTGACAGTGGTAACAGTTTCAACACCCAAATCAAAACCCCTCCATTTCTCTATTTGCAGTGAAACAGATGGGCCTACAGCGATCCATTAGCAACCTGTCAAAAGCTTCATTCTCCTCTTACTTTTATGCCTTTGCTTCTGTGCAGTGTGACAGTGGAGAGGCACTTTTTGGGCATAATGATTGTTATCTATTTGCCCAACATAAATCAGATACCTACCTCGATACTGTGTATTATTATTATTATTATTATTTTGTCTCGCTGTTTTCTTTCCTCTGCCAGTTACTGCTGAATGAGCGCTGCTTGAATCCACATTTGTTTCTCCCTTTTCATATATTATTGTATTATTGATGGCGATGCACTCTGCATAGCACTTGGAGGAAAAAAAAAAACCTGCAAAAAGGGCGTAATGATTTTTCAGTGGTTGCTGTTTTTGTTTGTTTACCTCCACAATGATATCTAGTACATTTGGGGCATTTGTTTTCTGTGAGAGCGAGATTATTCAACAACACAAATTATTCAAAAGTTGCCTCCTTCATCACTCTCTCACACGACGAAGAGATCAGTTCAAGCTGATATGAGCGAGAAAAAACCCCCGTGATTTGAATATGTTGATGTGATGTTCCCAATGAAATCAAATGACTGTGTGGCAGTGAGGGAAGTGCAGCATGAGACCTGTTTCACATGCAGGATGTAGCATTAAATAAAGCACATGGTAACTGTACAATAGGAAGACTGTGAGTGTGCATGAGGTCATTTGAGCATGCATGTGTCTGTCACTGTCTGCTCATTACGAGAATACGGCGACAAAGAGGCAAAGGCGTTATCTACTGCTACCCTTGTCACCGTTTTCCCCCTGCACTGTACGGCTCTAAATATGCTCAATCAAATAATGTGTTAGGAATAATTAACCTCAGAGCCCCCACTGCTTCTAATTGGCACCTATTAGAGGGCTGTATGATTCCTTGATAAACACTGAGAGGAGAGAGCAAATGGCAGCAGTGGTGGGCCCAGGTTTGATTGGTAAGCAAAGTGTGGGAGCGATGCATACCGGGGGTAACCAACATTTAATTATCAATGAGGTTTTCGCAACACTTTAGAGAGGCCCCGGGCATCGTTTCCTTCAGTAGTAGTAATGGGCTCTTTTTAATGGAACTTGTGTTAAACATGGTGCTGCCACTGCAAAGCTTTGGCGTTCAGCCCTTAGTTGTGGCTGCTTTAATTTAGGTGACTACTGAGAGAAGACGGAGCTCATTTGGGGCGCACACTTTGAAAGCGTGCACCACCATGGCCACGGGAGGAGATAAAACGGATGCTCGCACCGAATTCGCATAGGCTGCATTTACATTTTCTCATTTGCATTGGCTTTGCAGCTTAAGTTCTAGGGGTCAGGAAAAGAATTAATTTTCTTTATGTCGCATAAGATGTTACAAACACTTGTATGATACTAAATTATACATTCTAATTTGCACACAGCACACTAAAGTTTTGTTTTTTTTTTCTAAAACATTTTCTAATTGTTTTAAACTTACATCTAAAGCAATAGAACAGTCCTGTTTTCCAACTACACCCACAGTAACCATAACCATTCTCTAACAAGTACCAAAAACCAAAATGACCATTAGCCTTTTCTCTTCCTTATGATCCACAGGACTGTAGGTGAATTAGACCTATATTGCCAAAAACTGAACACACTAAATTAATAACACTGTATCACTCAATTGCATTTGTTCATGTTTTGGATTCCATTCTTGTGTTTCTTGTGTTCCTTTAAAATGCTGTTGCAATTAGTTTTCTTTGTACACATTTTATGTATTGCCCTGGCGATATTATACATTTTTATTCATTTTTAAACAATTATTGCCAATTTAAATTAAATTTTGCATACACTTCATGAACAATTTGAACTAAGTGTGCAGGGCAGTGAGTGAGACACCAACTAGCAGTGTAGTCATTGAACTCCAAATAAGAAGGTTACAAATACAGGAAATGTGAAATGGGTCTTGCAGGAGGGCAATGATACAGAGTAACTGGTGTTTGCCTGTATTCGTAGCCCAAGGTTCGATCCTCCTCTTCCAGTAACACTTGCACTGGGACCCACACTGGGACCCACACTGGGCTAGGGGGGCTTTAGGGCAGAATCAAGCCAAAGTGTGACCCAGTTTTCAGGGTTTCCTTATAGCACGCAGCTGGGAGTCACAGGGTAACCCGCCATCATTACCAACTCCTGTAATCTGGCGCAGCATATGCCAGTCAGGCCAAACACAATGACAAGTCCATCATGACATGGCCATCGTCCTCAATCTTCCTCTCTCCTCTTTGCTGCCTGGACATCTCAAACACAAGCAAACATCCCAGCGATTATGGCATTTCAGTGTCAACTGGCATGCTGAAATAGGCTGGAACCTCGGAATAACAATGAGCAGGCAACATGTTGGTGAGCCTTGTAAACTTCATTGGGCAAGATTGGTCTTTTTTTAATGTTGAACTATCACATCACATTTATGTCCAAGAAGCTTTCAAAAATTGTGGACCAAGCATATGATCAGTCGTGCAAAATAAACGCACAAATGACAACAAAAACGGCAGAAAATGTAGCCTCCTGCAAGTTTACACTTTTCCCCATCATTTTCAAAAATGGTCTTTTTTCATTTTCCAGCTGTCAGGAGGGAATCCTTTTTCCGGACACTCACTTGGTTTCATACTGGAATGAGAGAGAGAGAGAGAGATGCTGAGTGAGGCAGAGGAGAGAGAGAGAGAGAGCAGCACATCTGACAATCCACTGGCATGAAAGTGAGCCCCTCAAGCTAACAGATTCAGAGAGAAAATTACAGTTTTGTGCATTTGTGTCAATATGCATGTCAAAAGGTAATTGGGAAATTGTTCTGCAACGTCAAGTCCTGTTGGCAATGTTTAGCCTGTGGTAAGATCAAAACCATTTCTTCACAGGCTCTGAGAGGCCAGACCAAGCTCTCTAAACTCTCTCAACCACACAGGTCTCTCCTTTAAGCTAATAATGTGGTGGTTTATCATAAAATGAATATGTTACAATCAGCCGGCTACAGAATCTACTAAAGATGACAGCAAAAACTGTTTGGTACTTCTGGCCTGTCATGAACAATTAAAGTTTTGATGCAAGTACAGTTTTGTAATGTTCACATAAGCCCAAGATTGGAGCAAAAGTCTTTTTTTTTTCTTTGATAGATATGTTTGAATCTATTATTATCATTTAAAGTGTTAAGATTTTTATTTGTTTTACCTTGTGCAATAGCCATGACCACATTTGAAAACCCTTACCTCAGGCAAATCTAGATTCACCTAGTCGTTATTACCCAGAACAAAATACAATCAAATATGTAGCATGTTGTTCTAAAATGGAAGAAATAGTTTGACAAAACTAATAATAATACATATACAAATAATACAGAAGGAAATTACTGTCTTCATACCAAACAGCAAAAGAAATAATTACGCATACTATAGGTTACAATTGAATGTTATTTTTGTCTTTTTTTTTTTTTTACAAAAGCCAATTTATTATGACTTAATTGCAAGTTTCCTGTAAAACAGTTCCAGTCTGCCTTCAGGTGCTGTTTAACTATACCATAGAGTTCCATTAGTTTTGGTTTCAGTAGAGACCTTTTCATTCTGAGAATAAATGCCGTTCTGCAGGGTTTTCCACTCTGTTATCTGTAAAATTCTTGGCTAAACAATGAAACCTTGTAATTCTTTAGCATAACAGTGAGTTATGTAGACTGGTTGTGAATACACACTGGAGAAATGCAATTCTGCAAAATTAGGAAGATCCCTGCTTTCAAAATCTATTGAAGGCTCAGCCCAAACATCAGCCCCCTTTGGCGAATATTTGGTGCCTTTTAGTGTCTCCATTTTAGGGGTCACATGATTTGGTTTTGTTCAACATACATGCAAATTGCTGGCATTGGTGATCATGAGAGTCAAAGAGAAGCCTCCTGGTAGAGCCATTTACTTTCACACATGTGATCTCATGATTGTTGGCTTGAAGCTGGCTCATGACCTTTGGTCACATGACACAGACACTGTATCCCTCTCTCACTGTCACTCACTGTACTGCTAAAACAGAAATGCCAGTCAATAACATCACAGAGATCAACATTTTAAATGCAAAGTCTTTGTGAGGGAAAAATTCACTTATCTTTTTTTTTTTTACATTCATGACATACTGTATATACTCGGGATCTCCATAACAACAGTAGTATTGGAATTTCTAATGGTTCTTTATATTTTTAGTGAATTGGTAAGTTATCTTTGACTCTAAATGACTTATTTAATGACTTATTAGTTACAATATCACAAAAAAATAAATAAATAAAATAAACTCCACTGCCCTAACACCAAGCTTTAGCATGTCTCTTTTTAGATCTTAAAATAAATAAATTGTAGTCCATGCAAGTGTTTTCTCTCCCTGGATGAAGTTAAACTTAAACCCAAATGGACAGACGACTCCATCACTTGGCATTAGAGTTTTAGGTCCATGAAATACTTCAGGGGAAAGAGGTCAATATTTAGTGTCCCATTTCTTGATAAATTTCAGTGAAAATGTACATTTGGGAAATAAAAAAAAAACAGACAACCTTGCAGCATGAATTTGTACCAAGTTATTTTTCTGAAAGGGACATGGTTTGTGTGTGTGTGTGACTGAGTTTAAAGAGACCTCAATGAGCTTCATGATTACATTTTTATACAATGATGATTATTTCCATCCTTTTGATAATGTAATATGTCACTTTATTGTACATTGGTAATGTAATTTTATTTACCTCTGTTTTTAATTTAACTTATTGTTGTTCATGTTTTTATTTGACTTAATAATAAATACTCAACAAATTAGAAAGACAGCAACCGACAGAAAAGGAGAAAAAAGGGATGGGGGGGGGTGCACCAGTCGCTAAAGGGCCAAGCCGGGGAGTTGATTAGGTTCGGGTGAGAGAGAGAAGCTGCTGCGGCTTTCTTTGCGCACAGAGTATAAGTCCTTTATCATGGGGAGGCACCGGCGTGGCCTCGAGCTATTGGTGGCCTGAAGCAAAGTACCAGAGAGAAGAAAAAAAGAGTGAGGGGAAAAAAAAGAAAGGAGTGGGGAGGTCTATCATCAAACTTCATAATAACGCTTGGGGTTTACCACAGCTGCGCAGTGACCCTTTTATTTTCCTGTGATGGAACAGATAGCTCACTATGAAATAGTGTGAAATTATCATGTCTATTAATTCAGTCAGACATCCACGGCTCTCCGCTGCTGTCCCACGACCCCCACCTCCCTCTCTGTCTTACTCCATTCCTCATCCGTGGAAATATGTGATTTCCTAGCAAATTCTCCATTTTACCAGAGTGATTTTTTTTTCATTGTTGATTCACAGAAAATAAGGCAAAGGTGGACATGGGCTTTTAAAGCGGCGGCTGCGTGTGTGTGCGTGCGTGCGTGCGTGCGCACAGGCCGTTGTGTGCACTTGCAGGAGAAAATGCATGTTTATAAGACTTTTTTTTTCTCTTTTAAAAATCACCCTTTTAAACTGAATGGAGGTCACACTGCCGAAAGTGTTTAACCACATTTTCTCTTCAACATATATGGATTTATTATCAGTGCTCATACATTCTGTTTACAGTATATTCTTAACAAAATACACTGTTTCCAATCGTATTATACTGTAATACTGAAATAATCCCACAAATTAAGTGGCAGTAGTAGTAGTAGTAGTGAGAGGCCCAATAGTTAGGGTATATTAACATTAGTATATTTTTGTTGTTGTAAATGCTAATTACTGCATATTAACTGTCTATATTAAATGTGTCCTCTGTGTTTTCCTTTTCACTGACTATAAGGAGCAGCTGTGAACCTCTGTGTCTTTTTTGACTCCATTTTTTCCTTAAAAAAAAAACTAACAAAAACAAAAGCATTGCAACCATTTCTCTCCAGAATTCCTATTTTGTCAGCTTTCTGGTTGAGTGGCCAAGCTGATTTTCCCTGTCTTGACTAGATAATACTTTGTTTGGAAATCTGTGAAGAATGTCTAAAATAGTCTGAGGCGCAAAAAAGTCACCCCAAAAAATGGAAAAGTCATCTTTATTGATAAAATGCTGCGTTGACTGTGTCCCAAACATGATGACCTGACAGCAACAACAACAACAGAATTTTAAGGGATGTGGCCTTGTGCGTATATGACGCGTGGGGGTCTGATTTGATAAAAAAAAAAGTCTGGGGTTTGGTAGAGTGAAGGAGAAAGAGAGAGAGATAGAGAGAGAGACGGTTGATTGAAATGGCGTGTGCCTGGCTGAAGGGAGCCAGTGAGGGACAAAGCCCCTGCGAAGCCACGGCCACTCGAGCAATTATTCCTCCACGCTGCATTTGGATTAGTGCAATGGAAAGAAGCATATGTTTGGCCCGGGGCGACACTCCCCCCCCTGGCTGACTGCAGAGGATGCAGGGTGAGACACAGAGAAAGAGGGAGAGAAGAGAGAAGAGAGGGAGAGAGAGAGGGAGAGAGAGAGAATGGCTTAATATAAGAATATAAACTGCATTACCCGACTGGAGAAACATTGACACATTTTTAATCCGCTCTTTTTCATATGAAAATACACATACAACATAGTGTACACATTATATATATATATATATATATATATATATAGGCTCTTTTTGTGAATGAACCATACTTCGTTCGAATTATTGTATCAGTAGACCTTTTGTTTATTCAGACTGACTTAATGTGTTCTAATCGATTACCTAATGTCTCGAGTAATCAAGGGCGATTTGGTGGAGTCATTGACCTCTCTTGGCTTCTGAGCCCTGACTCGTACAGAGTGGGCAGGGGGCCCACAGAGGGGGTCAGCGCCAGGCAAGAGGGGCCAAAGCCCCAAATGACGGCTGATGTCAGAGTTGAGGACAATTAGCCATTTTGCGCTTCATTGCGAACTTTAAAGTCGCATAATTTGATTGAGCCAATAGCCGTATCAAATGTCCATTGGTGGTGCCCCGCGTCTTGTCCCAGTCGCTTATTATTAACAGTTTAAAATAAGTTTAAGAATCAAGGGAAGCAGCTTAAATTGACAGCAATCCCTTTGCTGAAAACCCTCTCTCTCATCTGTTTCCCATCATTTAGGCCCTTTTTTCCTCTCCTGGTATTTCTACAACAGATCAGCATGTTTAGTCCTTCAAAAACATCTCTGACATTAATGAGGAAAACTTTTCCAGCCTTCTTGCACCAATTCTGGACACCAATTCTTTGCAAAGGCCGAGATTAATTTTATTTATTTTTTTTTTTTCCAAAGTGCTGGTCAGTAGCTGCTCGGCTTTAAACAATCACTCCAATCTCCATCAGCCTCAGATCCCTCTGTTTAAATGTCAGAGAGGGACAGTTGGGTTTAAATCAAATTCCAGTCATACCAATATAACATTTGTGGCAGCGCAGCAGAAAAAAAAATATCTGGGCCTTGTTGCCCTATATCCTCCCATGCAGGCATCTCCAAAGCAATGCCTCCAAGCAGTTACAGTGCAGACTGTTGTAGTGATGGTGCTACAGGGTAATTAGGCCACGCAGACACTCCTTTCACCGAGCAGTGATCTCAGCAGCATTAGCTAAATACTTTCTGACCACAAACATGGCTGCTATGGCGCGTAAAAGTGGATGGGCCACATTTGTGGAGGACTGATGAGCGCAGCAGTGATGTGCAGCTGGTTGGAGATGAAAAGTTGTATTACATGACCGACACGTAATGTTCAGTAGAATGCGACTGGCGCATGGAAAATGAATGTGTTTGGAGTATGAGCGCACAAACACCAATTTGTCCTGCAAATGAATTCACAGAACACGCCCCGTTTATTTAAATGTATTTAAATATTTGATGCAGCAGCTTTGGAGACGCGCACACACGCGCACACGCACACACACCATTGTATTTATTTGACACAAAAAAATTATTTTAATTATAAAAATAAAGTTTAACGCACTAAAATATATTTTTTTTTCGCTTATTCTGCAGAACAACAGCCCTTACACATATTAATTAGTAAAGCAGATGTAATTGATTTAGCTAAGAAGCAGCAGTTATGGATTGAATCAACCGAAAACTGGGTGATTTTTGACTGCCTCTTCCAGTTTCAAACCTCCTTTCTTGTCTTTTTATTATCAGTATTATTATTATTATTTCAAATGGCTTTTGCTGCCTCTACCTGCCAAAATATGCGTAAAACGGCAGACAATGAGATTCTGAGTTGCTTTAACACCCCAATTCCATTACACACAGAGACACACAATGACAGATCCTCCTCATCTTTATACTAATAATACGCGCAAATAGAGCGCGCTGCATTGTTACAGATATTTCAAATGCGTTCGTCCCCCCCCCCCCCCCCGTTTTCATTCAAGCAAACCCAGATAGATTTATTAAACAACATTAGCATTAATGACACACGTGATGGGCTTCCCTTTTTCGTTAATACCAAATGAACGCTTTTTTAATACGATTGCTTTCCCTTAAAGTGACTATTTGTGCCATTTTTTTCTTCCCCCCATCCCAACCCCACATCCACCACAGCAGGAGCAGCCGGGTATAGTCTCTCTCTCTCTCTCTCTCTCTCTCTCTCTCTCTCTCTCGCTCCCCTTTATGAGTGAGCTATTGTGCCTGAGGACAGGATCCCACACACAATCTGAGGACTGAGCCAACAAAAACAGGGCCTGACAGACAATGCTCCGCTTCACCTGCTCCAGCACCGTGCATCGCAATTATGCCAAGGACATGTACAGTTAGGTTTCATTCACCCTGCTGCAAAACAACTGCCTCAGAATTAAAGCAGAGAATCGGGGAGATAAAAAATAGTAGAGAGACAGAGGGAGAGAGAAAGAGAGAGAGGCCCCGCTCTCTCTATCTATTTTCCAGTGTTACAATATTTTAAGCTGCATGGTTACCAGACAGTGAAATGGGAAAAAAAGCAAGAAAACACCACCTAGATGAATCCATCACTGGACTGATTCATGCTCCAGACGAGATTGATTTCGAGCTATAGGTGCCACACGCCATCAATACACAATCAAACTCAACTCAGATGTTATGCAACGACCCCCCCCCCCCCCCCCCCCCCCCCCCCGCCCCCCCCCCCCCCCCCCGCCCCCCCGTAACTCTGCAGCTCCGAGCTGCATGCACGCTAAATAATAATAATAATAATAATAACCGAAAATAAAAAAGGGGGCCATGCAGGATGAGATTTGCCATCACACCCATGCAGCGAGACAGTGCACATTTGCAGAGCCACTCAGCCAAACACAGCGAAATTAAATAGCAGTTAGAAAAAGGAAGCTTAGTTATGAGAGTATTGTGGTTGTATCACTACACACTAAATAATAATAATAATAATAATAATAATAATAATAATAATAATAATATCTACACAAATGCAGCATACCGTGCGCTGATTGCTCATTGATTACACTGAGAGGCAAACAACATAGCCTAACAAATATTTGATGCATGCCTTTGAATAAGGCTCCAACACAGAATAAACCGGGGGGGGCTGAGCCAAATATAGACCACAACAACCAAACAGTGCACACCAGGCCCATATACATCTCAGAGGGTTTTAGCTGGAGGGTTGCTGCTGCTGTTACTGCTGCTGCTGCACACTTCAAACGCGAATATATCCATTGTTGTGCGCCACTTGGCCTGCACAAGATCCTGTGCTCTGAACTAGGGAGTTTAAAGTAAGATTTTTTTTATTATACTTGAGGGAAACAATGAGTTCAGCCACTTATTGGAGAGAGAGCAATTGTCAAGGGAGACTTAAGCTCAATTACTGTAGCCGTTCAAGAAGACATACAAAAAAAAAAAAAACACACACACACAGGCTATCAAGCAGTGAATGAAGAATTTAAAGATATGAATAAAAATCGAGATGAAGCGTATCAAATATTTATTTTTTCCAGGGCAACAGAGGACTATAATACATTGACAGGCATGGGAACTATTGCCAGCACATGTCTATACAATACAGCTAAAACCGCCTCCAATTGTGGACATTATCGGACATAACAAGATAATCAGGTGGTCCCCAAATAAAATGTTTTTTGAGCGTCTTTCAACATTTTTTTTCCTTAAAAAAAAGAGACAATATTCCATTTATTGCTTTTATGGTGCTTAAGGAGAGAAAACAAGGGGTGAAACGTATTCTGATTGGCACGACACATAAAAGCTTGTATAAAAACGAAAATAGAAACACACACACGCACACACGGAAAAAACAGTTCTCCTCAGGGTGTCACTTATGCTCTGTTTCAAATTAAAAACTGAAATAAGAATGATATATATATATAGATATATAGATAGAGAGAGAGAGAAAAGTGGAAGTGTATTTCTATTAAATTTGTTCACTTGCTTCAATGTTGCCTCAACATGCTACAAGAGGGCTGAATTGAAATATCCCAGAGAAATAAAAAAATACCCCAAACTTCTGTTTTCTAAAAAAAAAAAAAAAAAAAAAAAAAAAAAAAAACAGGAAAAAAAATTACATGAAAACATGAAATAAAATTACATGAAGAACTAACCGAATATTCAAACCCACTAAAACAGGAGGCACCAGATAAATAAAAAAGGAAGTTTAAACAGACGCACCATATTTACAATTCCCATTAAATTACACATAAATAAATATATACATACATGAACACTGATTCCCTTATATAACCGCGAATCGTGTTGAAATTCAAAAAGTTCAAGTTGGTCGCTTGGAGAGAGAGAGAGAGAGAGAGACAGACAGAGTGAGTGAGAGAGTCTACAACTGAAGTCATGACAGGGAGCTCTGTGGAATTTCTCTTCGTTTTCAAGTTTATTATTCACAATACTGATAAGAATTCATCCTCTTTTAGCTTCGATTTGTGTCACAATCGTAAAATGGAGATGTGGAGGGGAGTGTCGGCGGGAGCGCGAGGTTTGGGGAGGGATGTGGGGGGGGGGGGGGGTCCGCTGGATTTCAGTCCATTCGCTGCAGCTCATAAAAAAAGAGGAGTACATAAAAAGTCCTGTGGCTGAGGCAGTGGGCCTAGTACACCTTCTCCTCGCCCTGCAGGAGCTGATCCTCCGCAGCCTGTTTTTTCGTTTTCTTTTGTTTTTAGTTTTTTTTTTTTTTTGTTTTGTTTTTTTGTTTTTGTTTTGTTTTTTAATAACATTTCATGTGGTTCAGGTGTTGGAACAAGAAGAAGAAGAAGAAGCAGAAGAAGAAGAAGAAGAAAACACTTGCGTCATTTCCTCGTGGATCCAAAGTGGGATGTAAAAACAAAACATGTAAAACCACGCAAGATCAGGAAGTGGCACAATTTACTTTATCAATAGTATTTATAAGGTATTTATAATATTTATATTGGATGGATGGGGGGGGGCGGGCCGAGACGTGTGGTCGGTGTAGAAGAAGGGCCCTTCTTGAGGATGGAACCATCACTTTCTGTGTTTCTCGTCTTTGTCTCCGCCTTTAGTGCCGTTATCTGAGTGACTGTTTGGGTTGTTGTTGAGGTACATTTTGTCCATGGCCTTGATAGCCTCGGTCAGATAGTTCTGCAGGGCCGTGACGGCCGCGCACAAGGCCGGGGTCCCAAAACCGTGCGAAATTAGACTGAAGTGGGTCAAGCAGCTCTGGATTCCCGGTTCAAGAATGGGCTGCGGCCGTGAGTTGCCCAGCGGCGAACGGTCCTGGGACAGCAGGTCCGTGAACTCTTTGCACACTTGCCTAAAAACAGGGGGAGCAGCAGTGTTAGTGACCAACATTACCACACGTGACGCGTGCAGCCGTGACGTCCCGTGGCATGTTGTTTACAAGTCATCTCACACTGTCACGTGGCACAAACCCCTGCACGTGTCCCATTTAAAGACAAATAAATAAAAATGAATAAACCAATGTAGACACACTGCAAACACTGACATTTCAGAATCAGTTAGTGCTGCAGGTGCGCCAGACTGTAAAATCTGGAGTGAAAAGTCAGCAGCCGTCTATAAAAGAAAAATCCAATAATGCAGTGGGTGAAACTGCTTTCAATCTACGAACTAAAAACGCCAATTTAGAAATTAATCTCCTAATTAAATGGCAGGTGATTTTACCTTTAATGTAATAAAACCAAATAAATAGAGAAGATATGAGAATAAATGACTTGGGGATGCGAGCTGGTTTTGTGAAGAGACGTCTGACACTAATTATCAAATCAACATTTAAGAAAAATCAAATAATATCTAAATATAACATTCATTTGTTCAATTTCCTCTCAAAAGACGCATTTTAATTGAACATACATATACAATATATATCTGATTATATAAACACCCCACACCCCCATCATCACGCTTTTTGATTGAGCGTGCTGATCAGCTGACAGCTGTTTGATTATAGCAGCCCATCATCGATATGTTAATATGTTAATATCGATGATGCGGGCCTTTGGCTTATCTGTGAACGCTCAGTCAAACATAAGCAGTGGTAGCAGCGCTGGATGAGAACCAGCGATCTGTCAGTGTCACTGAAATCACAGGACACGCGAGAGGCTGCAGCGCGTGAGGGGGGGGGGGTTAAAAAAGAAAATAGGCCCAGTCAGAGCGCTATATTAAAGTGCACTGATTTTATTGTCGTCATTTCTAATTGATCACGTCATATCATTTTAAATAAAAATGAACATAAGTGCGTCTTAATGGAATCCATAATTAAGGGAGACGTCAAGTGCAATTTGTATATGAGGGAAAGAAAGTATGGGAGCGAGAGAGAGGCTTAAAAACGACTATTATTACTTTTATTATTATTATTATTATTATTATTATTATTATTATTATAGGTTAAAAAATGACCGATATGGACGTGAGGCAATTTGCATTTAATAATGACAGAATAAAATACATATAGGCTAAAATAAATATAAAAAAGATACATATTAAACTTTAAATTGTGTTTTTGTGTGTATGTGCAGACTGTCAACACACACACACAGACTGGTACAAGCCATGATACATTCGGTGTAAGACAGAGTGAAATGTGATAAAAGGACTTACTTCGTGGCCAATAGCATGTTTTTTCTTTGGACTTGTTCGTTTGGGTCGGAATGCTGACGGTTTACATATTCTGCTACTGCCTTGGCTGGAAACTCAGTCTCGCATACATAACCAAAATCCCTGGCAAGATGCACAGCTTCTCCTGAGAAAGAAAAAAATATATATGAGATTGGATACGTTTGTTTATTAAATACGGTTACATCCAATTCAGAGCAGTTCGCACTCTGTGAGTGGACTATAGCACGTGATTAATCCGATGTGAGCACAGCGTCCACTCTGTTTACGCGCGGAGACAGCGGGGTGACGGCACCTGTGCCTCCCTAACAACATTAATGATGATGAGAACAATAATAGCCTGCGATAATAAAACAGCCCAGCGAGCTGTCAATACACATCAAGCCGCCTCCTTCCTGCCGTGAGAACCGCTTTAATATGGAGGAGAAAACAATAAGTGGATATGAAATATAGACACGGCATCATGCTTAACACCATGTCATTGATTACCAATGCCTCCACATTATTGGAAGTCCAGCAGATCACAGACAGACATGGAGAGGCAATTTTGAAGGGCTGTATCTAAATCTCACTTTTCCTTCATATACTTCAGCTATGCAGTTTTCATTCACTTTCTTTTCCTCTCTCCCCCTCTCTCGCTCTTTTTTTTCTTCCCCCTCCATGTCTTTGGTTTTAATTTCCTGAAGCAGTTGAGTTTGACTGCGGGGCTTCCTGTTCATAAGCCTCTGCTCCGGAAGAACGCATGCGCCAATTAGCATCAAAGCTCAAGTCCAGTAAACTCGTTTCCATAAAATGGTGGAGACCATAAACAATGACAGCTCTTCAAAAAACGCAGTGTCTCTTCACTAAATGACCGGCTGCCTTCACTTCACCTCCCCACCACCACCACCACCTCTCTTCCTCCCTCCCTGCCACCACCCCCTTATTACCCAGAATCATACATTTCTCCAGGCTCATTACAATACAGCACCAAATTTCTACGAAGCACAATGAATATTGCATTCGGTTCTCGTCTGTAATAATGATTAACAGGGACCAATGAACCATCGCAGGCTTTCACCTTTGAAAACACCAAATACCACTGCACTGAATAATCAGGTTCAACTCTGCAAGCAAAATGGATTTATCCAGACGCGTAAAAGGCATCTTATCAGCGCACCATGGCGGACTAATTTATTCTTTAATAGGCCCAAAACATATAGCTCCCAATAGGTCAGAGGCACATTTGCATGCAACAAAAATCTTCGCTGAAAACCAGAAGCCTGGGAAGCTATTAACGAGAGAATTAAGTCGCCATTAAAAAAAAAAAAAAAAAAAAAAAAAGGCAGCCCCGCGCAGCCACATAGCGCATGGCTGTATTAATGTTTGAAACAATGCAGGGTTAATAAATCAATCGACTTCTCATCCGTGAGGTGAAACAGCTCAGCGGTGCCCAATAAACAAGCAGCACTCAATAATTAACTGGACTTCAACACAAACTCATCCGGCGTGTAAACTAGGCCATGCAGGCGTGGACCTGAAAGTGCGCTCCTGGAAGCGAAGGCCAACACTGCAAAGCCACTAGAATCACCAGCGCCATTCTGCCTCTCCTCTGCTCTCTCTTTCCACAAACATACACACACACACACACACCCTTCATGGTTTATTACTTGCGAGGCAAAGTCGGTCCACATTACATGGATGAGCGCATATGCTGATTTAAAACACAGAGAAAGAACGAGAGAGAGAGAGAGAAAATGGGAGAGAGAAAAAAAATCCCAGTTTGCACCTGGTATCGCGGGAGCAATAAGAGTGGGAACGTGATTTACTACACCCGACTTACCCTCGACTAGTGACGTCAGCAAGGTGACGTTGGCCGCCTTGCGTCTGCCCGCAGGTAGATTCAAGCCGATTTTATCCAGCTTCTCCCTTAAGGATCTTCCTCCATTCTTAGACTTGGCCCTGTGACAGTAAAACAAAGCAGAAATTCATTGTGGTGCTGCTCATGGAAGACGTCTTTTACTGAGTGGGCAGATATTTGAACAAGGATGGTATTTTTCCCTTCCATTTAAAATGGCCAAAGATGCTGCAAACCAAACATGGCTGTGTACATTTGTAATTTATAAAATAATATGATTATACATGAATGAATGTATGGTCAAGCAAGATGTTATTTGCAGTTTGCAAACCAAAACAAAAACACCCCTCCCGTGTTGTTTCCCAACTCTTGCTTGTTATTTTATCATAATAATATTGTAATTCTTGATAACATCATACAGGCAAACATATGCCAGTGGATAATCTCTATAATTAAAAGTGATTGGACTGACTGTGGCCAGCTTTATATCCTCCTCCACATCCCTGATGCAAACTAACACTAAAAGAGTCACAGCCTTGTTTTCAGCAGCAGACAAATACTGTACAAAATGAATAAATAAATAAAAGCCTACTTAATAGGCAAAGCTGCGTGTCTGCAGCACTTCACTAGACAGTTCACCAGAGACCAATGTTTTCATGTGTAATGCCTTCACTGGGCCGATTGAGCTGAGGGTTGAAACAGACTAGGCCTACATTAATTTAGAGCAAGAGAGAGAGAGAGAGAGATCCAGTGCTGGAGAAGTTAATAGGGAATTTAACAGACCCCTCCTGCTTGAAATGCAGGAGCTAGGTGTCATGGTTGGTCGATTTTAATTATTCTTGGTACAGAAGAGAGACAGAGAGAGGGAGAGATGCATGTACACTGAAAGAGTGGAGAGAGTGGGAGAGCTTACATACACAAACACGCAGCACAGGTAAAGAGAGAGAGAGGATGCTTTTTTTGCAGCCCTCCAGTCAGACTCACCTCCTCAGCACCCCGCCCAGCAGTGAAGCGTTGAGGCACTCGGGCGGCGAGAGGCGTCTCTGCACCTCAGCCACCGTGACCTTGTACTTTGATGTGGAGCTGAGGAGGGAAAGGCGACCCGGTACTGAGCAGAACACCTCGTTGGGGTTCACCACCCCTCCGAAAAGACCGTCCTTATTTACGGGGATGGCGGAAACGTTATTGTTCTTGGATAAAGACACTGGACCTATAGCCAGGGAGACAGAGAGAGGGGGGGAGGAGGGGGAGAAAGAGAGAGAGAGAGAGACCATGCTCAGTGAGTTCCATGCAATGCAGAGCCTTAACTAAATGAGAAGGGAGGATTTAGGCCCCGGATTTAAAGTTTAACACCACATGGGTTACGCGTTTTACAGCAATGGCATGCAGAGAAAAGCCACTCATAACCTAATAATAATTAATAACAATAAAACGTGTGGTATTTTTTTTCCCCCTCTCTGTTTTATTATGTTCGCCAATACCAATAGATTTGATAAAGTCTGCCTATTCTGACATTTCTCCTGTTTCCAGCAAAACACCACAACACCACCGCCCGAGTGTGATTTCACACCGGGACAGAGAAAGGGGGGGAGGGAGGGAGGGAGGCTCCGCATTACTGGGCCTTTCACCGTTTTTTGGTGTGCAGTAACAAAGGGGATTGTGCGCCTTTGCATAGATCACTTGTGACATTAATGGCTCTGGGGAGCCTAATAGAGACAATAGGAGTTAAACGAACTCTTGAGATTACTAATATAAGAAGCCAATTATCATCTTCATGCGCACATAATACAGAGTCAAAAAAATTAAAGGATGAAAAAAAGACGAGTTAAAGACAAAAAAGGGGAAATAAAAATCGCTGGATAGCTGAACTGTAGTTCAGCTTTAATTTGACCTGACAAAACGCATTTAAACCTGACCATGAAACAGGCCTCCCCGCCTTCTCCTGTACCAATATCAGCACAAATCAGCCTGAATTTTTTGACAGAAGATAAGTGGATATATTGAAGCAATATAAACCAACAAGCCTTTAGCGGAGTATTGAATATGAAAATTACATTTGGAGATATTAAAACCCAGTCAGAGGTTTCATCCAAAGCTTAATAGTGATTCCTTCTCTATAAATGACAGTCATCCTGCATACACACACACACACACACAGAGTAAAACGCCTGTGACCCAACTTCCATTTTAAATTTGACCATGCAGCGTGATTGCAGATATATTGGTCTCCCTGCACTTTAAGAGCCAGGATCGTGTACAGTTCTGCATCTTTGACCATCAACACCACGGGCCCACAAAGCCCACCAGCTCTATACTCATCTCCACGCTGCTGTGAAACGCTGACAGTAAATTCCATCAGCGAGGGTTGAGGAGAAGAAAAAAAAGGTGCAGCCAGTTTGATGCACTTGGAAACCATGTAATGAAAAATAGGCTACTGCATATTAGGATCAGTCAGGCGTTACGGCATTGCATTGAATCCTCCCAAGCAGAAACGGGCTGCGTGGTGTGTGTGTACGCGTGTACGCGCGCGCGCCAGCTTTTGTAATGCAACATGCTTGATATATCTCAGAGGAAAGTGCTTACCTTTTTTAATTACAGTCTGGTCGGGGATGTGAATTCCTTGATCCTCAACAGGCTGTGACACACACAAAAAAAAAAATGCAAAGGATGGACAATTTTAGAACAAATGGCAGAAAGAAAATATCAACCTCAGTCGACGTGCGAGTAAATACACCTCAGGACCCTGTGCAGGAACAAAGCCTGACACCATCACCCAACATGGAGGCTCTGGAGGCCCATTCCCGTTATTATTGTCCACGAGTGTTTCCACTGGGTTACAACGATGGGCGCATTATACCAGATCCCAAACTCAGACATAAATAACGACGCTGCGTCGCCCCATAATCCTGACCTAATTTTGCCCTCATATTGGCTCTGCTCACAAGGAAACTTCTAATCTAGATTGGGTAGTAATTACGGCAGCGCAACCTATTAAAGGCCTATGAACTAATTAGATGATTATTGGTGTTTGTTTCTGATTAAAAACTGGGGGAGAAAACTCTCAGTAAGAATGAGGATTATTGACACTTGTCGTTTATTATGCATCTTTGGTCATAATCGGTGTAAATCCACCAAAGCCCAGCTCTTGTTTTGTCTCAACGATAAATTTTTTTTTTAATCTGATAAATAATAATAAAAGGCAATAAAATCAGAAGGCATGAAGAGAGCATTGTTTAAAATACAAGGTCGTGTGCGTTTTTTGTAAATAAATGACGACTGGCGACTATCAGCATTTTAAAATTATGTTTTAATTTATATTTTTAAAACAACGCAACGACGTTACATTGTGTTGTTGTCTTTTGACAACACTGGAAATAATTGATTTATATTTGAATGCTACTTTTACAGGTTGCACAAGTGGCCGTATTTAAAGCTACAGTGGATAAAACCTGACCTAGTAAAAAAAAAAAAAGAAAAACGTAACATGGATGCATGCATAATACGCTGATATTATTGAAACAAGTGGTAAAAGATCAGTTATTAAAGACATTATTTGTTCAATAATTGTAAAATGAAAATTAAAAATAATACCACCTTCAATTGCAGCAATTATACGAATAAAAAAATAAAATTAAAATTAAAATAAAAGGGGGCTCTAGGCCATTTTTTTTTTATTTTTTTTTTCAATCACCAAGTATTAAAAAAGATAGAGAAGCGCAAGTAACGTAGTCTCACCTGAACGTCTTCTAAAGAGTGAGGTATTCCATGGATAGGGATAGAGTCCGACAGTCCCGTATCGATGCCGTGGCCGGACGGTAGCAGCACTTCCCTGCGGTACTCCCGGCACAGCTGGTGCGGCAGGCTGCGGTGCTGGTGCAGGAGGCCGCTCTCCTGACTCTGCCTCTGGCCCGGCCAGCTCGGGTGCTGCGGCTGCGGCTGGGCGTGCAGGGAGTTGAGGGAGTACGGGTCGTTGACGTGCGAGTAAGGGTCCTGAGACTGCGGGTAGATGGGCTGGTAGGGCGGGGGGAAGTACGGGGGCTGGAAGTCCGAGTTCGGTGTGTGGGAGAGCGGCGGGGCGCTCGTGTAGGGACTCTGGCCCACGCCGCCCAGCTGAGGTAGCCTGGCTGTCCCATTGCTGGTGCCGTCGTGGCGATCCTGCAGGAGGAGGACAGAGAGGAAAGGTGAATTTTAGCGTAAAGACATTTTGAAAAAGAAACGACACATTTGTTCACTCTTGGCTTTTACTGCTGAATGTTCTGCGGGCATCAGATATGACCCGAGTGGATGACAGGAATTAGACCAAGTGTGGAAATGATCATTAACACAAAAATGATACTAATTTAAAAAAATATGTTCATATAATATCCAAAACACAATCCCACAAAGTTTAAAACAATAATAATTATATGATAATTAATTTTAAAATAAAGGTAAAAATGAAACATCAAAATTCCGGAGGTGAAATACCTTCAAATAAATAAACCGAGCTTTGCATTATTTATTTATTTTACCCACATGTCCCGCGGCTTTTATTCATGCAAGCTGTGCAAAAACATTAATCAGCTGGTGGGGATAAACAAAAAAAAATTGTACAAAAAAAATTCTGATATGCAAACAACATCCGAAGTGTCACGGTGAGGCTCCATGCAGCAACTTACCATCGCGGAAAAACTGTGCACTAACATCTGAATGGATTTTAGTGCGACTCAAGCAAAGAATAATCAGTTCAAAAACACAGTGTTTGGAAGGTGGCGAGCAAAGGGAATAACCCGCAAAACCAAACACACACAAAAAAAAATGTAGCCCCCGAAAACACTCTTCTCTCCTGCAAGATCACAGCGGCCCCGGTGATCAGATATGTGCCACAGTAGCAGGATGATAATCCATCAGAAAGAAACGTTAAAATCCCCGCTGCCCTTCATCTGGCTCTAAAAATGCTGGTGTTCGGCGGTGCTGGAGGATTTGGGTCGAAAAGTTTCTCTTGGAAAAGCCTCTTTTTCTCCTCGCTCTCCTGGCTTCTATCACACTGCTGTCGTCCCCTCGCTTGAGCTCATATTAGCAAAAGAGCCGTATCTTCGTCTCCCTCTTGGACTGCTAATAAAACGCATTCATGGCCATTAATATTACAGAAATACTTAATAAAAAAGTAAAAGAACAGTCGGAGAGCGGTTGTGAGGCGGAGGACGCAACTCAAGGCAGGAGTCTGAGCTTAAATGACGTCCATTGAAAGGAGGAATCAGTATATCTAATCAGAGATGGTGAGAGAGAGAGAGAGAGGGAGGGAGTGAAAGAGTGTGGAGGGAGTGGAGAGAGAGCGAGACAAAAAGAGGGATATTCACTCTCGTCTGACGAATCAGAGAGTGAAGAAGGAGGGGGGTATTTTAAAAGGGTCCCAGGGCCAAAGCGCAAAAGTGAAATAAAGACAGGAATGAAGGGAGGTGGACCACAAACAGGGGAAGAAGAAGAAGGCAGGAAGGGAACAATGTGCACCTCTGAACTGGGTGAAAATCCAGCAGACAGCGCTGTGGACACTCCAGCCGGCTCATTTCTACCGTTCATCCCTTTGTTTTCCACCTCAGACTCCGACAGCGAGCTGTCCTCCATGGCTCTCCCCTCGTTCTCTCTCTCTCTCTCTCTTTCTCTCCTCTGCCTGCGCCGAATGAATCCACCGGTTCCTCCTCGACTCCACACTAATAGTCACACGGGCTAACTTTTTTAACTTTGACCCGAAAACATGAAGACAGATAAAATCCTAAACTCTGTCATATAGGATCCGGCGCTCTGAACAAGTTTTACGCACGACTGCTAACAGCTCCAACTCCTCTTCCTGTTTATATCGCGCATTAAAAAAAAGTATGAAATGTCACCGGGCGGTGACAGTGATTCGATTGCAAAATTTTATTTTCTTGTGACGACACAATCGGGAGAACATTTGCGTGCAAATTGATACAATCGCCACAACACGCGAGCGGAGGTGCCCAGCTTTTGTTTTCCTGCTCTTTGGCCGTCTCTATCCACCCAGCACCCGGTTAGAAAAAAAAGAAAAAGAAAACACGTCCGACTGGCTTCTCCACTCCCAAACAAGTCCCTGATATTACTGCAAAACTTTGGCCGCAACAGCAGCCACTCAGTGTATGCACTCAACACACTCACACACAGACACACACATGCATGTATACATGTACTGTACATAAAAAAAAGCTGAACGCAACATCATATTGCACGGATATTAAATGTGAAAGGTAAATGTTCGTGCCATTTAAGCAGTAAATAAAGCAGACCGTGTTGGCGCTTACATTTAGTGGGAAATGTTTGTTTAAATTAAATGCATGGAAAGTAATGACTCCAGGTGTCATTTCATATTTGGAGACACTGAACGTGAATGTATTATTAATGTATTATTATATGTTTTAAATATATATGTATATCTATATCTATATCTATATATACATATATAGATGTCAATGTACTCATTCAACTAATATATAAAATACAAATTATTATTTTTATTGAAATTAATTTTACTCAGTACAGATACCAAAAAAGAAATTATAAAAAACATGCATATATTATTTCCATTGAATTAATCAAAAATAAACATATCCATAAGAATAACTGTATGTGTAAACTTTATACATTATTATTATTATTATTATTAAATTATTATTATTAAGTAAAGGAGCCCCTTACCTCGCAATCTTCATATTTAATGTTATCAGTTAATTTCCAAAGCATTTTCATGGATTGTTGAGGTGGGTATTGAGTGGAGTCTTGTTTTCAGTCTGTGAATTGTGCTCTCCGCTCAGAAAAACTACTTTTATTGAAGCTGTGGGTTCTGCCTGCCTTCCTGTCTGTCTGTCTTGCGCTCTGAGGTCTCCCTCTAATGGTGGAAGTAAAGGGCTGGAGCAGCTCTGTAATAACACTGGCACAGGGCCTCATTAGCATATCAACAGCCGTTTGATTCCCCCCATCTGCTCACACAACACCAATGGACAACGCACAGGTAAAAACTAAAGCAACATGTTTATTATTTGCACTGTTCAGCAATGTGTGAGTGTGTGTTATCCTCATGCCTGCGCGCACCTGGGACAGTCTCTGGAATCATGTCTTGCACCACTTTTCCAGGTTAAAATCATGTAAGACTTGAGGAAAAACATGCCATTTTTTTAACGCCACAGTTAAAGTGTTATTATAAAAACGTTCAAATATTTTTTTCCCCTCCTTCTTCAGTGAAATAACTTTTTTTTATTCTTCAGTGTGCCGCTGACTCTTTCCCACAGCCAGCCAGTGTCTTATCGATTTGTTTTCCAGTGCTTGATGTGAAAACAGAATGTCTTACATGCAAATAACCCTGCCACACACACACACACACACTAACCTGCATTTTCTTTCTTTCTTCAACTACCAAACTGTTATTTTAATCCCATTGAGATTGGAGACCTTGAGAGGCTATTTTCTCAGTGTTATGGTAAGAAGGTGAACAGCTCTACAGGTCCATTGACTGCATGTAAGGGTGCGGGGGTTTGGAGAGGGTGGTGGGGGGGAAGAACCTAAATAATTAACACAACAACATGGCCTTGTTTCACTTCAAATGCCGGTTAGGGTGGAATCTGTCTGCGCCCTGTCGCCGGCCGAGCCTTCACCTCAGCGGGTCGTGGGTCAGGAGACAGGTCGCCACATCTTTAAGGCGTTGGCCCCTCTCGTTTAAAACCTGGATTACCATTTGTACTGTGACTTCTTTACGAGCAGTTGTCATTAATGATAATGGGGGCGATGAAACTGGCAGTGACAGCGATGCACGCGGGTGTCTTTCCAGAGAAGTGTCTGAGCTGCTGTTATTTTTTTAACGACTGAAACTCGCTTGTTTTGCCTCTTAAATCCCCTCCACGCCTTAAAAAAAAAGGAGCCAACATCAGGTTTTTCAGCGAAGCACACACAGCTTAAAGAGTCAGAACTCAGAGTAATCAAGTCCAGTCCAGTGCAGTGTGATGATGTGTAACTTTACAGGGAGGTAATCTGAATTTAAATCACCCTCAAATACATCTATAAAAAAAAAGTTACTTTTGACATCAAAGACTCAACGACGCAGTTTAACTCTTTTATTTTATGTCCTTTTTTTCTCAGCCAATTTTTAATACATTTAAACACACAAGCGTGTGTATTTTTTTAGTCTATCTATAAATGCGTTTGAAGACCTTAAACTAACATGCGATTAACATCCCCGAGTTTCCACGCAGAAGTGTGATTGATAATTCATGGTTCATAATTTAAAGATCTTGAACTGCTTTTGTTTTATATATATATATATATATATATATGTAAGCTTGTACTAAACATGAGATCCGCATCGCTTGTCTTTACAGAAGGATTCATGCTGCGTGTGCAGCTTCATCCTACAGCTCGTCGACACTTTGACAGTTTTCATGGATTTTTAACAGCCGTCTCTTTGTCTTAAAGTAAGCAGCACATACCTGCCATTCCCCCATCTTGCCCATAATTGACATTCTTTGTCTTCTGCTGCCTTTGCTGCTTTGTTTTTAGTCGATCCCGTGCTGTTGTCTATCTCATTGAGCCTTCGGTCCCAAAGAAAAAAAGCTACTTTTCCCCCCTTTTTTTTACCTGGACCACTTCGCCTCACCTGGTCATAAAAACGGTGCGAGGCTACCTGGTGACGCATGCGCACTGTGCCGGGTGTGGACTAGAAGAGAGAAACTACCTGGGGGAAAAAAGTGAAAAGGCCTATTTGTCTGCATACATGCTGGTTAAGGCTGACATTTATTTCACGCTACACAACAAAGTATTGGTGTTATTAAGCCAGTAATTATAACTTAAAAAGTAAAACTACTGTGAAGTGTTTGTTGTGACTTGAGCAGCCAACGCTTTGAATAAAAATAATCATATTGTTTCAAGAAATATTTCAGTTTACTCTTTTGTGCATTAAATGTATGTGTAGTGACTGTTTACACAAGGTGAATGTACATCAACGATTGAGGACAATTTGTGGAATGCCTTTAACTTTCCCTTGTATTCATGTTTTTTAAAAAAAAAAAAATAGTAATAGCAATAGCAAAACATAATTTAAATAATAAAATATAATAAAACATTTGAGTAACTTTGCTTACAAAATTGCATGGAAATTAAAGAGCATTCGGGGAAGCTAAATCTTGTAAATTATAACCCCATATGTTCAGATGATATAAAGACATATCTGTTATTTCTACTTTTCCCCCCCCTTTTTCTCGTCGCTTTATCTTGATGGGAAACATGAATTCTCCCCGCAAATGAAACTGTGTCAAGTTAAAAACTTGAAGGTTAACTGCCAACATCATTACCTCTACACAGAGAGCTCCCCTGCTTTTGTGAGGGTCATTATTTATTTATCCACTGTTTATTTCTAATACATACTTATGTAGACCCCTCGGGCCAAGAGCGAATGAGCTTTCCCTCTCTCTGTGTCTCTTACGCACACACACACACACACACACAGAGAGAGAAAGAGAGAGAGAGAGGAGTGCAACACATGCGCTCAGAGGTGATAATGGTCTGCGCTTTGGTTCAACCCCCCCCCCCCCCTTTTCTCCTCTTTGCACATGTCGACTGACTGCAAACGGTGCGCGCAGAGTTGCGGAGCTCGTCGCCAGCAGACAGCTGCTTCTTTCATGATCAGAGAAAGCGAAACAAATGTTTTACAAAGACAAAAATATGTTATTTCATCCAATAAATTCCTTACATATAGATTTTTTTTCCAGATATGTAATTCCACACACTGTCTGTTTGAATTTTACTGGTGTTCATGTTTAAAACAAACTGCCATCTTTGACTTGAAAGGGGGTGGGGGGGCACGTTTTAAAAAAAGCATATTACACAACACACCTGAAGTTATAAAGACATCCCCACGCCTGGACAAAAAAGAGAAGGAGGCGGGAGGATCAGATATGTTGTTGGAGTCTCTGCACACTCATAGGGAGGAGGGAGCTTTTTAAGCTGAGATGTCAGAGAGTGGAGTTGGTGTCAGACAAGCGTGAGGTCCGTTTTTGAATATTCACTATGTTTGTCTATGGCTTAGTTTGAACCACTTCCACTGGGAGGCCTCGGGCAACCTTCATCTTCCTAAAGCGCACATACGTCGCAACGGTTGCACCTCAGGCGCCATTCATATTTAAACAATGCGTTATCACTATTATTATCATTATTGTGATCATTAGTAGTAGGGGTAGTGTTGTGTGGTATGTTCATCTTATCTTTAATAGAAAATTAAAGAGACAGAGATCTCTGTGCGAAATTAACGCATCATTTTCACTGACATAAATAGTATAAAACATCCCTGGAATTATTTTCTGTCTCTCTACCTCACACCCTTGTAGTTTTGAAACACTGCTTCCAAGTTCTGGAGAAGTTGGAACATCTTTATTTAAAAAGAAGAAGAAGAAGAAGAAGAAGAAGAAGAAGAAGAAGAAGAAGAAGAAGAAGAAGCACTGTGTTATTTGTTGCAGGTATTTGGTGAACCAGAGTGGTTCCCACTGAATGTGTCAGGCTGCCGAAGACACGGACTGTCCCGTCTCAGTCACTACAAGGCACAAAAGCCCCATGTAGCCGTGTAAAATTCGTGAAATTGGCTATTGCGGGGACGGCTTTCAGGTCCACTGAGTGAAACGCTGCGCCCAAGTGAAAATAAATTGTATTCTCGCGCCATCTTTCTCCTTACTGGTAATTGTAAACAAAAGGAAGGATATATGCGTAGTAGTAATTGAAACTACCAGGGAAACAGACAGGTGATCACAATGAACTTCTTCAAAAGTAAGATAAACAAACATATATATATGTACGCACACAAAACTGTGGGGGAAAAGTCCAGTTGAAGCTTGGCGGATGCTCTCTTAAAAGGCATCAAACCCTAATCTGATCCTATAGTGCCATCTCGTGGCCGTAAAGAGTAGAAGTCTGAAGCCAAGCAACTGATGAACACATACGCATATTCTATTGTACTGCAGTTATTTGTGAACATAATTGGGATCATTCTGCAATCAAATTGTAATGCAGCGAATTCCTACAAGTATTGTACGCAGTGCATCTCATTTTTGCCGGAAGATAATTTCTAATGGTCTTTTAGATTGTATGGAAAATGTCTGTAAAATGCATCTTCAGGTTTAACGTTTGAATTCTGACCATGACCGCTCATAGGCAGCCAGACACTCAGATAAGGTAACCCACAGTGCCTTATTTTGCAGGATACTTCATGCATATGTGTCACATGAACCATTTCCAAAATTATAGGTAAGGTTGCCTGAAGCAGGATTTCTGCAGTTATAAAGAAAACTGGTGGTGCCTGACTACACTTCTCACTCTGAATACTTTCGTGAATTAGAGATTTCATTTTTTCGACAAACAATTAGCATTTTAAAAAAAATGTCAGTGGATATAGACTGTTCACTGCAGGGCAAACCTGGCCAGAAAAAAATTCAGCACAAGTCGATAACAACAATAGTTAGTTAGTTAGTTAGTTAGTTAGTTAGTTAGTTAGTTAGTTAGTTAGTTAGTTAGTTAGTTAGTTAGTTAGATGTTTTTGTTTTCTGGTTGACACCTCGCCTTTTCACAACTATGGCCTACAGTTCCCATCGGGCGTCTTTGAGGTATGCACTGTGCACCAATAATTTGTGCTCGGCCAGGAACAGGCTTTTGTAGTTACTAAGAGTCACAGAAGAGAGGACAGTCAGACCAAGGTTGTATGCCGCTATTTTTGCGTTCGGACTTCTAATGTTTGCTCTTCCCGAACATCAAATACACGCACTTTCATGTATTTAATGACATATTTAGGGTAAAGTGTTTATGTTAGTGTTTCCCGTTTATTTGGCAAGTTTCTGCGTGTGTTGTTGTATCCTAACAAACTGTGATGCTAGTAAGTGCTAATGGCGCACCTGTCCACGAGTCTTATCTATTAAAGCAGACAAGCAAACGTGGCTTGGGGCCACAATGTAACGATTTGTGCAGAACTGTGCTGCGTGTCAGTGGGGACGTTTCACGGGCGCCACAATGTTTGCATGTATTCTACTGACTCAGCTTGTCTTCTCCAACAGCTCAGTCTTGTTGCACTCTGATAGGCCCCTAATTTTTTTTTTCACCGGTGTAAGTAATGTTACAGGTTTTAAAACAGACAGTCAGTGTTAAAGTCAGTTATTAACTGAACCGCTGCTGTGCAGTGACAGCTTGAGTGTGTTTGGTAAATTCCTCATGCGCTCTGGCAGGTGTCGAACATGTCGGTGGATTGGGTTGGATATGGATACGCTGCCCTCGTTGCATCCGGTGGAGTCATTGGTTACGTGAAAGCAGGTATGAATGTGATGGTTGTCAATTATATTTTCGATTTTGTCCGTAAAATGACAGAGAATTGTCAAATGCCTAGTTGTGTCCACTGTTACCCATTCACTAAGAACATAACATTTCTTCAGTAGCGAAAAGACGATATACAGTTTCACGGTAAGCTAATGCACGAAACACTAAATGCTTAAAGTTAAAAAAAATTAAATCAGATAACTTTCACGTAGGTGCAAAAATCTTTATATATAGTGTTACCATACATCCTAGCCTTAAAAGAAGCCAGCACATATTTACTTTTTTTTTTTTTTTTTTTTTTGGGAGGAAGATTATAAATTAAAAAGTTGTTTTGAAGTCTTGTGGATGTCAAGAGCAGGTGTCTGTGAAGATTCTCAAGCATCCAGGTCATGGTATCCAAAGTGTAGTAAAAAAAAGGGCAACTGGACTTAGCAACTAAGTCCAGTGGTCAAGAGCAGGTGTTGACTTGCTGCATGTTTACTCTTTCAGGCAGTGTCCCCTCCCTGGCTGCTGGGCTTCTCTTTGGGGGCCTTGCAGGGTTTGGTGCCTATCAGATCTCTAATGACCCAAATAATGTTTGGGTTTCCCTTGGTTCGTATAATGTGCTATATAGTTATGCTCTGTTGCACAAGTTTAAATGAGACAAATTGTTTCTGGATAAGTGCGATGATGCATCTCTGTGTAGTCACAATAAATTTTAATAATTCTTACCAACATGTTGTCTTCCAGGTACTTCAGGAGCTCTGGCTGGGTTAATGGGAAAGAGGTTCTATGGATCCAGGAAGTTCATGCCAGCAGGCTTGATGGCTGGAGCAAGGTATCATCTCATTGATTTTTTTACATGAAGTGCACGCTATACATTTCGGGGGGGAAATCACAGTAATCTTTTCATGGCCACGAATAGATATTTGCTGCTAGTTCCAGTTATTTAAAAACGACTCAAAAAAGTTTCTTAGTAAAGGGGGAAATCTTTTATCTGGTGTGGTTGTACCTCACTCTGAATGGAGTCTGTTTCTTTGTTCTAGTCTTCTGATGGTGGCAAAGCTTGGTTTGGTGTTGCTTCAGAAGCCGCAGAAGTCCTGATGAACTGAAGCACTCTGACATGTCTTCCATCTTCTGTGACAGCAGCAGCTTCTCATTTACTGTTTAATATTAATGGGTTTTTTTTTCTGGAAAAAATGATGATGAAATATAGTACTTTGTTTATATAACAGGAGTGGCTCTCTTGTCTATCTATAAATGCAAGCAACATCTGTCTTTCAGTCTGTTAATCCCATATCTGTTGAAAGGTTCACTCAACAGACTTCAATCATGGGAGATGACTTACTAAAATCACCAGTGTGTGCATTGCCAACGTTGACTTTGTTTGGATAAGAAATGCAAGGATGTATCAGTGACCATTCAAACAAACCAAAATAAACCAGAAAAACACTACAATGGGCACATATTGAACGGGCACTGCACTAGTTGTGTACAACTAGTGCAGTGAACCTGTATATATTTTGTATAAAATACTTACAAAATGTCCAATATATGCATTGCATAACACGAATGACTGCAGCCTTATTATACTTGGATAAAGTTAATGCAAGCCTAATTGTCATTACAAACTGACAGAGAAAATCGTTATCCATCACCTACTGTACATTATGGTGGATAAAAGCTGAGAGAACTGACTAAGATCAGTTTAAAAGGCTGCCGACATTTTATGCATGGGTTTTGAAACAATACTTCACAAATAAAAACTGGTTTAAAAAAAGTCTCTGCTAGATTTAAATCCAATTAGATAACTCAAACACTAACTGTAGAATTGGCGCACACTGGATCCTTCAGGGACTGTGGGATTGTCTTACAGGCAGTGTGAGTCTTTGTTCATGGCAACCTTTTTCTCCAAAACAGAGATTTCTTGAACGATATGAAAAAATGTCTTGAGCGTGTCACATACACCTTGATGTATTAATCATCAGTTGTGTGTGAAACTGCTCAAGATCACCATAGTCGAGTACTTGAATGGAAACCCAGCCAAACGAGGAGAAGCTGTAGAATCTTCTTGTCTGAGCTACCGATTTCCACCATACTTGGATGTCCAGTCCACTCTTCCATGGACAGGCTGGACAGCAGGAGCTCTGGTCAGGAGATTGCCAGAGGTTTTCCTCAGAGCTGAATAGCTGTTCCCTTTCAGCTGAGTCCCTTCTGCCCTCCTCTTCCAGCCCTCATAATCTGTAAGAACATGGGAGTTAGTCCATTTGTCTTTCAATATGTGTACTATAGATGTTGGTGTTTGTGGTCAAGTGTGTTTTAGTTAAAGCATTTCTGTTTTTATATTTAATGCAGCAGAAAATGAAGCATTTTCCCTCTACAATATTAGCAGCAAATAAAGTGGCAAATTCAAAGGTTTTTCAATCTGGAAAATGCAATCATTCAGTCATCAAACAAAAAACAATCTATTTTTACTTTATACATAATTAGAAATACAGCTAAATGAACTGTTCACCAAAATGTGTCTGCAAAGCACAGTTGTTATTTTTTTGTCAGTGAATAGGTTTGAAACATTGCAGGCTGTAATGGAAAAAGAATCAGCATCCACATTTATTAGATAAATGTGTTGTTATCTGCATTTATGTTCCCCACATTAACAAACTGCAGGTGCTGGCAAATTAAGTGGGACATAAATCTTTGAGATTGCCACTTTAAAGTCAATGCCTTAATACACCAAACCTAATACCAACAATGAGAAAATGATGGTACCTTCTTCGGATTCACTTAAAGATGAGTTGGATGTGAGCTTGGGCTTTGCAGTTTTTGTTTTTTCTTTTTTTTTATTATCAGGGGAAGAAGAAACAAATAAGAAATAGAAAGCCTTTATTGACATTTCATTGTACAATAAAATTGCAAAGAAAGACAGACTGAAAGAGTGAAAAAAGAGGAGCAGGAAACACCAGTGAATAAGAACGTGAAAAAATGGGAAACAGAAAAGGAGGCAAAATGGTTCATTCAGTTTACTGAACTGGGAGTGTTTTCTCCTGTATTGCCTTTATCTTAAAACAGCACGAAGTTTAAAGGTAATCTGTCGTTCAGTATCAAGAATCATTTTGCTGACTTTGACTCATATGATATCTGTCCTTACTTGTGTGCTGTCCAGCCAAAGGAGCAAGTTGGATTCTCTGCCCCACTGAGCCCACCTCTTTCTTTTGGAATGAAGGGATGTAACCACCAGAGAGGTTGTATTTGGTGCTTACAAAGTTCCCTGTAAGAGAAGAAATGCGGCTCATAAGTCAACAGTAAGATGTTCCACATCATAGAGTAAGAAAGCACCAAAAAAAAAAAATGAAATTAAAGCCATCAAATTGATGTTGTCACACATACTGATAATAATCATTTGTGTAACTGTGAGTGTGAGATTGCCGCTGCATATGCAACGACTACAAAAGACCCAAACAGATGAATGAGGCTGAGTGATTGAAGTCATTCAACTTTTCAAGAGACAACATTGATCTGCTGAACCCGCAGTCACAGATGGTTATCACTGTGATTAGTCAAAAAGCCCCATTGTTCCCACGTGAAGATGTTGTGGTTGTAGTGCAATTTACCATCTATTTAGCAATTGGAGGTCTTAGTTCTCGGGTTAAACTGTGTATTTATACCTTGTCTCCTGCAGAGCTTTTAGCTGTTGGCATCTTTCTCATGTTAAGCTTGCTGTATCAGAGGCCATGCTGCTTGTTAGTTTATCTCATTTTACACTCATTGATACTAACTACAGCAAATACAGTTTCAACACGGCCAGCAGGGACACTTGCAGCATCTGATATCCAAACGTACTGTATACTTGTGCTTCTAGCTGTAATATATACTGTAGCAGAGCCAAACACTCAAAGTCATTTTGATGAAGTACCTTTGGAGAGGTCAATTTTCTCCAGTGTTCTTTCTTTAACAACAGTTCTCTCTTGTAGACTATCCACACACTCAGAGGCAGTCTCTTCTTTTCTCGCAGCAACAACAAAAAAAACATATTTGAGTGGCATGCAATAAGAGAAAAGGGAGGATAAGAAACATATAAATGGGTGAGAAAACAAGAGAAAACAAACATCATGAAGATGTTAGTGTTTTTGTATGAGAGTGTGAGTAAATGCTGAGAGCTGAGAGAAATGAGGGGGGGGGGGTGAGGGCCATTTAAACACTTGATCTTATACAGACAGTCTTAATCTCATGAATAAGCAATGGGGAGGGAGAGACGAGGCCAGAGAAAGAGACAGAAGAGAGGGAAGGCGGCAGCCCAGCAGGGACTCATATTGTGTGTCAGTCTACATGACAAATGATTTTTAGTGGTCTCCCATCTCTAAATTTGCAGACACTTAAGCTTTGTCGCTGTAACTACCGATCAGGAGACATCGTTATCATTTTGTGCTTTTGTGAAGAAGGACAGTCATATCATGTAGCAGTAGATGGCACTTGACAGTTGCCAGGTTTCCACTGCAAAACAAAGACAAGTCACACGCTATTTATATCACTGAACACTTCAGCTTGTTGTCTTCCTCTGTTGTCCGTCAAATGGCATAACCTCAGGTAGGGACTGTTTGTCCGAAAGACAGTCATTTTTCTGATACTTTTTTCTTTCTTTTTTTTCTTTTTTTTAACAGTTCACATTGGAAAAGACGATTAATTCAAACATTTTTAATAAGAAAATGAGCTTGAATTAAAACAACCTTGATCAATATATTTTGGTATTATGACAATTTGTGTAAAAACACATTCTTTGATATGATAACCTGAAAACTAAAGTTCCCTCCGTTGTTCACTCCATAAAATCAGTGGATTTTACCTGCATTGGTTCTGGTGACAGACAGTCCTCCTCCAACCGCAAGCGGTTTGTTGACAGTGTTTGAGGAGTTCTCCCACAGATCCCGCAGTGTCATAGCACTCATCTCTTTGTCTCCCAATGTAGCCTGGTTTTTGCCAATCAACCCTAAAAGCAACAGAAACAATGTGATTAAAATTACTTGAGACCTCACTTATCAGATTAATTGAGTGGTCAGTACCTGTCAAGTTTGCAAAAAAAACCCCAAAACATTAAATTAATCTCAAGCTGAAGAAAATAGCAGCTGCGAAACCATTCAAGGAGTAGTTGTACTCCAAAACCTGGGCTGGATATGTTATAGATACAGTATATTATATATCCATATTATGTGTGATTTACCTGATTTACCCCTAAACCGAGAGAGTTTCAACAATTTCTTTTATTGCACCAAGTTATGTTGATAAACATGACACAACTGACTGTTGGACATGCTGTCTTACCAGGCAGGTATCGGGACTGGCTGAGATAGTGCTGGCGTGCAGCGGATCCTGGAAGATTGCAGTCTACCTGCCCTATCTTAACATTGTTGGGCAGCTTGGTAACTGTGCTGAAGGAATATAGAGGCTTCTGCTCCTTGGGCCTGAAAAGAGAAGCCAGACAAAAGGTATATGCCCAAAAAGAATCCGATTTGATGTACAATCAAACAATTTGGTTTTCATAGCCTTAGAGCAAGTGTTTTATATGCATTTTAATAGAGGACTTTGCTATACACAAAGCCTGGACAGACAAACCAACCACAGCATGCATTTTGCAATTTAAAGCGAAAGAATGAAGAAACAATTGAGAGAAAGGGGGGAGAGGGAGGGGCAAGCAGAAAAGTCTCCTCTTTGTTGAAGTCTGCAGTCTCACCTCCAGATGTCACTAACTCTTACACACTGGACCTTTAAGTCTTAAATGTGAGCCCTAGTTCTATGTGTGTTATGCTTTTATAGATGTATTTATTCTGTATGATGTATTCTGCTAAACCAGTTGTGTGAAAACATCGCAGCACTTACTGTGAGTGGTGCTCCTTAGAGCCCCTCTCCCCGTCTGCATTCCCCAGGCTTGGTTTCTTAGAGTTTGAAGCAGCGTTTTCTAATGAGTCACAATCATCCCAGCTATCTGAGGTCTTGGCCACCGTCTGGCCCCAGCGACGACGACTACTCTTCAGCGTACCCACCACACCAGCTCCAGTGCTGTTCTCACTGCCCACTGGCACTGCTTTCTACATAAAGTAAGATACACATAAGTATCCTTATTACTGTCATATTTGACTACCTATTATCATCTTTATGGCTTATGGCTTAGATTCTGTCATGACTGTATGTAAGCCAAATACAACACCTGTGTTTCCGATTTACAAAGAAACACTTACTGCATGGCTGACACCTGTTGGTTTACTTTCAGCGTGGGACAAAGGAATCTGCTGAAGAGGCTGATGATGATGATGATGCTGCTGCGGTTGATTTCTAAAGGGGGGTGTGGAGGCTTTGGACTCAGAGGAAGACTGCTTGGGATCAGTCTTGGACTCAGAGACCTGCTTATTGGCCAGTGGCCTGGCTTGTATTTTCTTGATCTCCTGACTTTGAGGACGTGGTCCCAAGACTTGGTCCACCTGGAAGTATGGGTAACGTAGAGCCTAGCCAGAGAAAGCAAGGAATTACATTTGATAATCAGTTTTTTAATATTCTAGATTTTGTACATACAAACAGCATGAATGACGCTGTTGTGCATCCAGTATGCTTAAACCTGCTGAGAGGTTTAATGACTATGTTTTTTAAATAAAGGTGAAGTCAAAATGTCTAAGAAAAACCCGGAAATAAGTCTTTTCTGTGGTCGACATAGTAGCATCACCCAATAGCCTGTTTGTGTGGTGTTAAAGGGACAACTGTAAACTGTAGCTGAAGAAAATAACAAATTATACATATGACTCTGTCTTTCCTTTGATATTTAATCAGTCTCAAAACACATAAAAACTAGGTGCATTCACATGATTCACATGTAAAGAGCATGGGAATGGAAAGCCGTGTAAGGTGGGAAAGGCAGGATAATGAGGTCATGGTCAGTATTGAAGATGTTAAGTCAAAAGCGGAGAGAAACGATATCAAGTAGTCATCTTGACGAGGAGGTGAGTGTTCTGAAGTTGTGAGCGTGTAGGGAATGCTGAGCAGAGTGAATACTGTGCCTTTTTTGAGAATTATTACAGTCTATCGTCACACCGCCCACCCCATATGTAAATCAAGAACTGTAAATATCAAGTAAACAGAAAATAAAATCAACTAACTTGACAGCAATAACCGTAAGAGGTGAATTCAAGTGTTTCTATGTTTAAATGTAACATGATGTCAACATGTTCTGTTGGAAAAGGCTAAAATTAGATTAGTTATGGTGCACCCTACACTTGGGAGCTGTGTGAACAGAAAATGGAAAAGCATCATCACTCCCAATGGAAAGGTGTTTCTGACTCAAGGCACACAGAACTGTCTCAATGGACTCTAAATTATGACCAACTAGGTAATCATCATTTGACTGCATAATATGTGTTTGTGACACAGAGCACACGTGGAAATTCAACTCAGCAGAAGCAGACAGGATGAACTATGATGTAGGACCTAATAAAACCAAGGAGTTTAAAAATGTCCACAGATATTGCAAAATCTTACCTCCAGAAAATTTATACTGTTCTACTAAAACAATCACTCTTTCATTCAGATTTTGAGGCTTAGTATGTCGTACCTGCACGGCAGTGGGTCTTTTTTTTGGGTCCCACTGCAGCAGGTCCTTCATCAGAGCAATAGCCTCATGACTGGCATTTGGGATTAGTGTCTTCAGGTGGGTCGGCACACACTGGGGGAAGCGGAAGTTCATTGCAGTAGCTAGTTGATAGCCTTCAGGCCAATCCATCTTATGGAAAAAAGATTATTCCACATTAATGTATTCTGAAAACAGATTTTACTTGAGTTCATGAGCATTAAAATGATTAAACATTTTGCACTTATTTTTGATGTGTGTGTGTTTTATGCCACACGCTTTATGCGCTTCCTGTACAAATTTAAATTAGAAATTGTATAAAATATTCTCACAATTCTGAGAATCCATACCACTTTTCAAAACTTGATTTAAGAACATTTACATGGCAACATGAGCATATAGGAATGTGCTCCACAACATGTCTATAAATAAATTAAAATATAAAGTAGGTGTCAAAGTTAATGTTAGAATGGGCTCTGGACTAGATATATAGATATATGGCTTATTTTGTCTTGAAACAGTATATGAAAAATGCCAAAAGTGTAAATTGCCTGTAATAATGCAGAAGAAACCCAACACAACCTGAAAACATCGGTTAAGCACCAACTGATTGGATGGAAGAAGCTCTAATATAGTCGTGGAATAACTTAAACCTTGAAAATAATGTTTTCTTTTTTTTTTTACAGAAGCACGAATGATCAACTAAAAGGCCAAATCCAAACTTGAATCTAAAAGTTTTCTGTGTTAATAGTGATGGATTAGGGAAAAACCTTTGAAATAAACTGGCATGCTGTGAGAACAACGAGAACACCGCCTTTAACCAATAAGTGAACTCCTTTTTTTTATACGGCCCTCAAATTTGCACCAAATTCTACTTCTTATCATATTATACTTTCTGTATTAAGTTTCTTCGCACCTTCTTGACAGTGCCCAGAACTTGGCAAATCTTAAAGATCTCATCCACTTCACTGTTTCCAGGAAAAAGCGGTCTGAGTGTGTAGAGTTCAGCCATTATGCAGCCTACAGCCCACAGGTCAATAGGTGAACTGTAGATGGATGACCTGAGCAGGACCTCTGGGGCCCGATACCTTAACGGAGAAATAACAGCACAGTTTGTGTGTTAAAAAAACTCTCATACTACTGTATACTGATGAATTTGTTCTCTTTGTTTTGTGATGGCCTTTCCTCTCACCATCTGGTCGACACGTAGTCCGTGTACGGCGGTTTGGAGCGAATCTCTCTGGCCAGTCCAAAATCTGCTATTTTGACCAGTTCTGGACCCATGCACAACAGATTCTCTGGCTTCATGTCTCGGTGAAAGAAACCTGCACAACAGTTCATATCAAGCTTTTAGCCAACTCAGTCTTACACAGTTACTCTGCAGAAGCATTTTACATTCAGAACAAAAAAGAGCAGGTGAATAGATTTATGTTTGTCTGTATTTTTTAAAGCAACCAGGACTAAATTATCTCTCTTACCATATCCCAGCTACTTAAATAGCATTATGGGATACAGTAAATATTAACATTACTTTGGATGTGTTTAAGCAAAAGGTAGTTACACATAAAATTTGTATGGTGTGATGGTTTTAGATGATTCAGATTGAAAGCATGAAGAAAACTGAGATGTTCCATTATGAGGGGAATGTTTCTTGATTAATTAAGTTTTGTTAATACATATATAATTTGGCCTATTTCACTGTCACACTGACAAACACACCCCCCAAGCTAAAGGTCAAGCTACTCTTTGAACAAGCGAAGACGGACAGATTAAAGCCTCTTACCATGCTTATGCACAAAAGCCAACCCAGATAGCACTTGAAACATGATGTTCCTAATTTCATTCTCTGAGAACATCTTATTCTCTCTAATGACAGACCAAAGAGAAAGAGAAGTGAAAGATACAAGAAAGAGAATAGTTAAAGGAGAGAAAAGCACATGCACTTTAGTGTGGAAGCATTTAGTGTTATGTGTGGAAGCATGTGAATGCTGGGCAAACAGTCACTGACGATTTAGAAACCCTGTATATAACACACTATCCACACATCCAGTAATAAAATACATGCAGACCAAAGAGGTAGAGAGGCAGTTCTGGACTTTGTTTACAAGGACACCAATGACCTGACAATTATACAAGACTTTTTTCAAATGATGATGTTTACACGAGTTAGGAATTGGATTTATTCATTCATATTTCTATGAATTCCAATATTCACATTGCATTCATGTATCTACTTGTTACAGAGCATAGTCTAAATATGACTCACATCATGACATCATGACATGAATATGCCAATAAGATTTTAAGATCCAATTAATGTGTCTCCACTCGTCTTAATTTTGATTCTTTCTTCAGATTATGACCTAATTGCGGTTAAGGTAATAAGACAATGCTGTTAACATGGCAATGTCATATTCAGACTATTGTCTTAATCTGGCTATTATCAGACTATCACTGTCCATGTAAACAAAGTCATTGGGGTTTTACAAACTCCAAGATTCCAATCAGTGAATCGCCAATTTGATGAGGCGTAATTCTTTTATAGTTTTCATCATTACTTTGACATTGTAGAGCTGTTAAATGAATCTTGCAGCATGCACCATGGTGCCTCGTGTGAGTAGAAACAGGGCTTAATGCATTTGAAAGGCACGACGGGAACACGTCCACCTACCATGTTTGTGTATAAAAGACAGGCCTTGCAATATCTGAAAGCTTATGTTTCTTATCACTGATTCAGGGAACAGTTTTTTTCTGTAAACATAAAATGAATATAAATCTGATTAACCTGCAAGGGTCGGCACCACTCTGTCTGTTTCACTCTGTACACACAGAATAACATGTTATCTAGTTGTCAAACACCTGATAAGTCAGTCATGTGGGATGCAAAGTGTCCAAAACATGTCATAAATTGTGACATTGTTGCTTCCTACCTGTCCTTCATGAGCTGGTAAAGGTTCTCCTTCATGTACTCAAAGACAAAGTAGAGGTGGTCATTCTCTCTGATGACCTCCTTTAGTTTCACCACATTTGCATGATTCAGCTTCTTCAGTGACTAGTGTGACACACCATTGTTGAAATGAAGAAAATAAGTGCTTATATGCATTATAATAACGTAATATCACACATATTTGCTCCTGTAATTGCATGAGCCAAGTAACACTGTTCTAAATGTGGCATTGACAGATACTATGGTTATGTAGAAACAGACTGAATTTAGTATCGTGTGCAGCATAAATTACTTGTTTGTTAATTTTGAAGTTGCATCGATGCATAACAAAAGAAGATCTACTCAAAAGGCCTTTCTTTTGACAGCAGTGACTGGCTGTGTCTTTATGTATTATTGCCTAAATTGCACAGCAACACATTTCATTGTTTTGTTGCAAGTTGCTGCTGTTTCTAATGCTCTTCCACAACCTACTCACAGAATCAGCGTCCTCACCTTCACTTCTCTTAGGTTCATACATTCCTCCCACGAGTAAAACTTCCTCTTCATCCTACAGACGACAAAGTCAGCCATTGAAAGAAGAGCCACTGTACATCAGATATGTGTATATGTTAAAAGTAAGAGATGATTTTACAACTTATATAAGTTAAATGCACAGGAGTGTAACAATCTTCGCAAATTTCCTATGGTGTCTGCATCAATAATTCTGCTCTATTGATATGCCTCCGTCTTTAGCTCATACGTCTTCAGCTCATACAAGGTAGCAGTGGACTGTAAGCTACATGGCTTGGGCAATATGGCTTATAAATCATATCTATAAAATTGATATATTGGTATATAAAGCTACACACAGGTTGTTTCTCTGGGCTCGTGAACAGCTTTCATTTGTGCTTCTCAAAGGAGAGTGACAATACACTGTATACAGACTCTAAAATAAAATACTGTTTATGATCTGTATTAGATGATCTTAAAATGCTCCTATTACCCTTCATTTCAGATAATACCTGCTTTGTTTCTTTGGCTTTTCAGTGTTAAATGAAGGGTAGATACATACATGTGTTAGAACAATGAAATTGCCTATAAATATGGTCAAATTTTGCAATAAGACAAATAATTAGGCTTAAAATTAAGGTCCTCAGTATAATAAATGTTTAAAACCAGGAAAAGCCATCACAGATGCCTTATCATAATAAGACAATATCCAAAATCTCATGTCACAATATAGATATAATATGTAATATGACATGTATTGACTTTCTAAACCTTACAGGCCTGATGGAGGATTATTGACATAATGACACCTTAACTTGTCAGTTTGGTCACCATTTGCGTTGCTATGTACAGTGAAGACCCTGCATGACCAGCTGGTAAACGGGGCGCCTTTTGTTTATCTTTCCCGATCGGCGTAACTTGTCCCTCCCTCTGGAATTATGTAAGAGTTACAGAAAGTGCAGATAAGTTTTCAGCTCTCTGGGAACCTGCCATTTACACTCGTTCCTTCCACAGTGTCGGCAACCCGACACACACCCTTCTACTTTCACTCCCTTTCACCGTCACCACAGTATTGTCTTGCACAGTAACTGAATGATCACAGTGGATACATCTCCCAGGTTTCTCATCTATTATTGAGCCGTGCTGCTGCAGAAACAAAGGCATGGAACTATGGCAGCCTGTTTGTTTACCTTGGTGATGGCAAGAAACCAGTATGCCTTTAGTGTCCTTGGTCCTACGCATGTTTTAGAAAAGCATCTGGATTTAACGTCCAAAATTTTTCACCTCTTTTTTTTTATTTAATTTAATTCATATTATCTAAAATGTACTGTATTTTTGTGAGCAATGATGCTTTTATGTTATATAAAAAAACTGTACTACATGTACTGCATGTTTAACAGTCTGATGGGATAAACGCTTGTTGCTCCGCCCAACCTTGCATTGCCGGTGTATACACAACAAGTGCTCCCTCAGTCAGGTCTGATAGTATTACTTGACAGAACTCATTTTTAGGTTAAGAATGCAGCATGCGAATAATGTTACATTGTTTCTGTTCAGAATGATAACGTCAACGACCAAAAAAATGACCAAAAAGCTAAATAGAATCAGTTCACTATGACAGTATGAACTCTTTAAAAGAAGTGAAAGTCAACACTTGTAACCAAAGCAGCTCCTAATGGCATAATAGACAACACAAATAATACAATATCAATATTAGGACCACAACTAACAGTTATTTTTCAGTTGTTTAATCCATGAAATGCTAGAAAATGTTGAAAACTGTTGATGCAAACAAAAGAAACCAGAAAATATTCCAATTTAAGAAGCAGGAAAAATCATAGAACTTGTTGTAATTATTTAAAAAATATATATTCAAACTGATCAATTGATTTTTAGAGTACTTGGCAATTAATTAAATAATTTGATTAATAATCAGCTATTAATCAGTTAATTGTTGCAGTCCTAATCAATACGTTGTCCGACTGAAACAAGCACAGATGAAATTTAAATCCTCAGATAAAAAAAGTGGATCATAATCCTCACCTCTTGATAGCCACCAGTTCTCCAGACTCATTACTCCTCCCCATCAGCACGCTGCCATAGGTGCCATCACCCAACTGCCTCAGGGTGGTATATCGATTCATCATTTCTAGAAATAAAGGTTTCATTACATTTTTTATTATTATTATTATTTTTTAACCATTTTAATGCATTCAACAAGTTGTCAGGTAAAACCACTTTAGAGTAGAATTTAGAATTAGAATTATTTGTACTGTAGGTAGATTTCTTTTTCAGTTTTAGGACGGAGATATCTTGCTTCACTGTTCATCAACAACATCTTTCCTGTTTCCTGATCTTTTCAGCTCAAGAGTTTTGTTAGAGGTCTGTTCAGCCGCTTACCGAAAAAGAAAATTACTGGCATTTTAATTTGGCTGATGCTCACCTTTTCTTCAGGTTCATAAATCCTATCTCTGAAACCGAACCATTGTTGGGAAAGTTTGGGTCTTGCCCATGTAGTTCAGCCAAGAGTCAGCGATGTTACTCTGCAAGCCTTATAGTGAAGAGAAACACACATCCAGAATTAATAATCAATACCCTCGAATGGTTAAATGATCTGAGGAGACAGAAAAACAAATAAAAAAGCAACACTTCTTTGCTGTTGTTCTTTGTTCTGTGAGGAGAAGGTGTGTGTGAGACACTAGTAAGAGCCACTAATATGACTACCCAAAGGAGATGGCATAGGCAGCCCTGGGCAGATTAGGTCACTGGGGATGTAAGTAGGATGTTACATCACTGCAATGCTTACCGTCATCCACCTTCATCCCTAAGTACCCGTCTGTTTTTGTTTTGCACACAGCATCTAGACTTTTCCCCTCTGCATATTAGAAATATTTACTGTTTGCACTGACTTGTTTGTATTTTCAATTCAGTTCAACCCAAATGGCTTTACTGGCATTCACAAAAAATATGTTGTTGCCATTGAAAGCATTACACGGTTACATTTTGCACTTCAAAAATTATCACATTGTATGTTATGTGTCAGTATATTGTTTATTAATAACCATGTGTCACTAAGACACTGAGCAGGATAACAAGCAGAGACGCCAACCACTCAGCTTTCACACATGGCAATCTGCTGTAGAGGGATTTACTAAAGGGAATTAAGGTGTAGCCAAGTCACATGACACTAGGAAGTAACTCAAGGACAATTACAGAAAACATGCATGTAAACTAACCTGTCAGTGAAAAGGAAACAGAATTTAGTTCCCCTTGAAAACTTTAAAGTCATGTTGACAGGAAACAGAAAAGTACACCTGCTTTGTTTCAATTTATTTTGGTCTCCTAATTTATGTTGGATTAAATGGATTACTGTTTGTAATCCCAGTCTGTTCTTCGTCGAATGGATGAATAAGTCATTTAAATGGTTAAATACAATAAAGAAAAAAAAGGAATGTGTAATTTATGCCGATGATGATAAACAAGCCTAGAGTTGAAGTCTGGTCTGGTTCGGCTCGGTTCAGTGGAATCACATGTCGACTTGGAAACAGAGTTAAACACATCACCTCGGTCTGTTTCTTCGTCTCTCTGTTGGAAACTCACCATGTCGGGTGGAGTTCTTCCGTTGTTCTTGCCGCTGTCTGTCTCTGCTGATAGCACCAAGTTTCCACAGATAAAAATTAACGGAGTGTTTAATCCTCAGCCCTTACGATAAGGCGCGCGCGCGCGTTGCGCGTGTCCGCTCACTATGGAAACGTACACACAATGGTGACTTACGGCGCGTGCGTAAGGGAGGGAGCAATGCATCTTGGTACTTAGTGTTCTTAGTGAAACTGACGAGTAACTGTTAAAAACCCAAAATTCAGAAAAAAATAGTTGAAATGTGGATTAATTTTAAATGAGGACCGATTATATTCTAGTTATGTGACCCCTTCTTGCATTTTTGTAATTTCTGTGAGTGGAAGGAAAATGTCTTCTTTGTGAAATGCAGGTTGGAAACGCACTTGTAGTTGATGAGCTGGACCAAGAGATGGCGCTGTGGTGTCGTGTTTTACCATCCCAGATGATAAACCATGATTTAAAAAAAAACAGCTCATGTGCCGATTGATTTGATCTTGTACAAAACAAAATTTAAGTGACAAATCAAAATGTATTTCTGACTTTGGGATTCTGACGTTCTTATTTGTGATTTTCGAAGTTTCATCCAACATCCTTTAGTTGAATGACTTGAAATCTAAATTAAATCTTATTTTAATAATTCTGGACACATTTAAAATCTGTATGAAATAAGGGCAGACGCAGAAGAAGTTCCCATTGAATTATATCCGGTGTAAATATATGAGCTATGGTTTCATTCATTCATTCATTCATTCATTCATTCATTCATTCATCACTGAGCTTTGCCTTCTTCCGTTCAAATCGTATAATTGAGGCACTTCTGTTTGCCTATAGATTACTAGTTACAATATTATTTATCCACCTCATTAAGTCTACGCGGTGTCTTCATCTTTTATCTTTTTATATCTTTTTATATCGATTTATAAATCACAACAATTAAACACCAGCGCCACCACCAGTTAAAGACCTACTATTGTCATACCGTGGTTTTCCACAGCACGATGCCAACTTTACAATTTGTCTCTTTTCTGTGTGTTTGTGTACGCACAGTCAGAGGGTGGTCTTTGCACAATGCACACACACATACACACACACTAGAGGCGCAGGTTAAGCCAAAAAAGCAGGAGAAGGGGGATAACACGAGTGGGATTTCGCTCTAAGAGGATTATCCCGGTCGTTAACCACCCGCTGGTCTTGTCAACGACTCCCCGGTTTGCCGGTTGGAGCAGGACGCACCGCAAAGTCATGCACCAGCTCTAGTGGGAACCTGGGCAGGAAAGCAATCGCAACTTCACTCATTTATAGCGTGTATAAGGTTAGCATATGTCATAATCTAACATTTCAAGATGCCCTGTAGTTGTTTTCATCTGATGGCAGCGCACGGGGACCTCGCCGGGAGCGCGTCTGCGCCGGATTGCGGTTTCCTTGGGGGGGTTTGTTGACATTTTTCTGACATGAAGACACGACCTGCGGGGATCGGAAACGTCAACGCTGACTGGATGGGGTCGCTCCCGTCTAAGCTCAGTGCCATGCCACTCAAACACCTCGCTGTGCCAGGTGAGCATGTGCGCAAAGACGTCTTCTGCGTCCCATTACGCATGTGTGTCGGCCATGATATGTGTGTCCCTGGTATTCCTTATGCTGTGGGGACCTAAATCTGTTTAGACAGTCACATTATGGGTACTTGTCTTTCTTATAGGAACTAAATCACTACATTTTAAGGTGAAGACATGTTTTAAAATTAAGCTGAGGTTAGGGTTAGGTTAAGGTTAGGGTCAGGGTTAGGGCACCAGTAATTATGGTTAAGGTTAGAGTAAGTTTTCAGGAAATGACTATAAGTCAATGCAATGTCCTCTGTACACATGGAAACCAGTGTGTGTCTTTTTTGCATTTCATGTCATTGTGTCTGTGGCCTTCATCTGGCTGAAAATAGTGAGGCTAAAAGTCTAAAAGTCTAAAAAACCCTTTTAATATTGAATTATTATTGTTATTTTATTGTTTATCTAAAGACATTTTGCCATCCTGCCATTTTTCTTTTGTTATGTTCCACTGCTAATTTATTTCTTTATCATGTTCGAATAATCAACTAAGTTTATTTTCATTTCCCATTGTCCCATGCTGTATTTTCCCTCATGCCTTAAGTTGCCATTTTACAGTTTTCCTCATCTTATGTGATCACATCCTTCATTTATACCTTTTCTTATTCCTATTCCTTTCTTATTTTGATTTCCCATTACCATCTTCTTCCTTTTATAGGATCCCATGATTCCTTCACCTTCTGGGTGGATGTGCATGCTCCCGTGGGCCCAGATCAGAAGGCTTATGTCAAATACTTGGCCACCATGTTCAGCGTATTAGCCAAAAAAGTCATGGTGAAGTGGTCCATGACCCAGGTACAGCTCCCGAATTAAAGTAGTGCCATGTCCAATACCAATACCAGCAGCCTGCAGATAATTTGGAAAATAACATATTTTGGGCATGTTCTGAAAGCGACTGTACTATTACAGCCTCACAGATATTTTGAGTTTTGCAGCCAGTTTTTCAGTAAACATACATATGATGTGACATGGTCTGTGTTCTCAGAACCTAACTTTTAAGGAGCAGCTGGATGCTGGAATTCGCTATTTTGATCTCAGGGTCTCTTCCAAACCAGGCGAGCCAGGAAATGAGATTTACTTCATTCATGGCCTCTTTGGACACAAGGTGAGCAGAGGACATACACTTTACTGACATATACAGCCTCCCTATTTTTTGTTTAGTCACTCACAAGAATTTCAGCAGTCTATAGATCTATTTGTTTTTGTCTGATCATGAGCAGTACAGTAAGTGTTGTGTTGTGGTACTTTGAGATCAAAGGTTGTGTACATAACTTTAAGCATGCCTTCTCTGAAATTAGTCATTCTGACATGAGCCTGCACTGAGAGATGTCCACATGATCTGATCAGATTAGTCATGAGATGTCCTAGTGGCTGTAAAATTCTATAGTAAGGTAAAATTCTATAGTAAGGTCAATATTGCAAATACACAATAACAGTATGGACACAGACTTGCACTGGTATTTTTTTTTTCTCTTAGGGTAAGTTTTTTGATGTAAATATTTCATTCATATTTATACTATTGGATATTCTTGTCTTGTATTAATGTTATGTCTAATGTATATGTATGATTCATTCATACATAGGGTTATTTCATTATACAGTAGTTCCTTTATTTTAAAATGGAATTTAATACAATTAATATAATTCCATTAGGCTAGTGCTTTTAAAGATGCAATTTTTAGTAAATATAATCAATTTTTAATAAGCATTTGATGATAATTATGTAACAAATTATCCTTAACTCTTGCTCCACTCTCCCCTCAAGGTGAGAGATGGTCTGATTGAAATCAACTACTTCTTGGGCAAACACAGGAAAGAGGTGAGAAAAACTTTTGATAGATTTAAATAAGTTATAAGATCAATTAGAGATTTCAATATGATGATTATAGTAACAGGGGCTTTTGGACTATTAAGATTGAGGGTGATGTTTAATTCTTTTAGGTTGTGTTTCTGGACTTCAACCATTATTATGCAATGGATGCAGAGCATCATGTTTACCTCATCACAATGCTTCAGGAGGTGTTTGGCAGCAAGCTCTGTACCAACTGTTTGGTGGAAAGCATTACTCTGGACTACCTGTGGGAGAAGAAAAATCAGGTGGGTGCAACTATTCAAAAAGGGTTTGTACAGCATTACTGTTAAAGCTTTTGGAAACTTTTTCTCAAATAACTTTCCAAGTTGTGCCCACAAACTATTTCTGAATTTTCAGATCTGAGTATAGGGTATAGTTTGAAGAACATCATCTGCATTTTTAAGTACTAAATCTTGTTGCAGCCACTTTTGTGTGTAGCAGCACAGCTTAACATACTCCAAGCACAGTATGTCCATATTGATAGAGAAGTATAAGTGGTGTGCAGGTATGTTGTGGATGGCCTACTTAACCCTTACATTCAGGTTATCTGTACAGCCTGTAACTCCCCTGGGCAGGAATTAGTGGAGAACATTATCCTATTAACACTTGGTCTGCTGTCCAATGTGCCTTCCCCTCTGTCACCTTTATTCATCTTTTTGTCTTTTTTTTTTTTTACTTTTCCCTTTCCTCCACTTACCTTCAGCTAAACAACGTCTAATTACTTTATTTTGTCCACTTGTCCACTATTCTCTTACTGTGCATACAGGGATATGAAAGGTTCAGCAAGCAACTGTGTGTGTGGTCTTATCCTTGATGTGACAAGAGGTCACAGGATGATATAAGATACAAGACTGCATTGTATCTGCATTGTCCTTTGAATTTTTGTCTGTTTTCATGCAGATAGTACTGTATTTTTACATCTGTTCCTATGACCCTAATCTGTGACTTGCTTACTTGGCAGAAGAGGAAAGAGAGAGAGAGAGAGAGAGCAGAGACAGAAGAGATTTGTAGCTGAATAGGGCACAGTCTTCACCCCAACTCTGTTTGTCACTGAAAAGGTCTTTGTAACCCTCAGTGTTCTCACACTGCCCACTGATAAATCACTGCAGAAAGGAGTCCAAAGGTTTTATTTTATCAAACGCAAGTGTTTTATTTTATTTCTGTGTAGGGATGCTGACTGTTATTGAATGGACATACTTTTTGAGGTTTTTAGATAAATGTGCAGTGAGATTGGTGTTAAGGTTGCAAACAAATTGTGTGTTAGAGCACCATTGTCTGTGAAGACTGCATTAAAACAGGAGCATTTACATACATTCCATCACCTGATTTTGATGATCCAAGTGCTTCCTTTAGACCACTGGTATATTTTAATATAATTATGGGGCAGATTTATGCAAAGTAATGGTAAATAAAATGGTTTTGAGCTACATTTCAATCTTAATTTCTATATCTGGTGTCTTTTCTCTCTTTTTTTTTCCTTCTCAGGTTATAGTGTTCTACCATCACCCCTCTGGTCAGAGCAACCCTGTCATGTGGCCTGGCAACAAAATCCCTGCACCATGGGCAAACACAACCGAACCCAACAAGCTCATACAGGTCAGAAAACAACAGACCAACAGACTCATGCTGCATTTAAAGCTTTAACAACTTTAACAAATATGGATTAAAGTAAAAAAAAAACTGTTAAAAACAATTTGAGATTTGAATTATTTTTTTAATAATGCATATAATTTTATTTATATCACGTTAATAAAAATTGTTCTAAATCAGAGGGAATTGTGAGCTTCACTCTTCTTAACACTATTTAAAATCCAACTGCTCAACATTTTTAGATTCTATATAGGATCATAGTACAACTCTTAGAAATGGTTTGGTTCAGTATTTTAGTGTAGAGTGTATTTACTTTGTGTGAATGTTTCTCATTAGAGTGTTTAGAAATGGCTTATTCTTCTTTATGTCTAGTTCCTGGAAACCACACTGAAGGAAAGAGCAAAAAAGGGATCCTTCCACGTGTCGCAGGCCATCCTCACACCCAGGGTCAACACTGTGGCCAAGGGCCTGGTCTGGGGGCTACGTAACTACCTGGTGGAGAGGTCAGTGATGAAAAAGTTTGAACCAAACCTTTATTTTAATCCAAACATTTATGTTTTATGGTGGTAAACATGACCTCAGCCAATCCTGAACCTCACCCTTTCTGCCAACTCCCAAACGTTGGAAGCAGAGCATCTTGTCTGCCACACGTTTACATTTATTTTAATATAAATTCTGGCCAGTAGATGGCAGTATAGGAAATACCTGCAATGCAGAGATTTGCCATTTAGGCGCATATCCTTGAAAAAGAAAAAAAAGGAAACCAGGATAATGGCAGGATGGAATTTAATGATAAATACAATCATTTGAAAGTAACACTGATGTGTAACAGCAGCATTGTAGTAGCACCAGTGTGGATGACTGTGCTGTTATCTCTGTTTTTATTTCTTTTACGGTTGCTATACTTTGTCACCTCACTTATTTTTCACCGCAAATCATTTTTTAATGCACAAAATGTAGAGGTAACACAGTTTTTCAAGGCAAAGATTCTATTTCCAAAACAATGACTGAGTCATTGTGCACAGCAATTCCGGTCATCGAGTTCAAAAAACCTAAGATTTGAATGGGAAATGATTGGGGAAATCCTGACTCAAATACATACTCACCATGATTTTTAATCTGAGAGAAACAGGCACTGATGCCCGGGCATAAATTCCCATCATGGTTGCTGTGGCGAGACAAGAGGTGGCCAAATTTTGCTCTTCCGAGGAAAAGGGATTGTTTATCGCTTCTTGATAAACATTCTGACTTCCTGCTTTTGTTCTGCTGGCGACACAAGCATAGCAGTGAATTCAAGGGTGTCAAAAGTGTGTGTGTGTCTGTGTGTTTCTGTGTGTGTGTGTACATGGGCATGGCCGGGACCAAAACAGAAAGGAAGTTGGTGGATTGATTTAGAGGCATAAGTGGCACAACTGTGTCACTGACAGACACAAACATCACTTCCTTTCTCCCATCAAGATGTTTTAATATAAACTGTTACTGTTAAAGAGATACAAAGTTGCACAATATCTATAAATCAATTTACAACAGCTTTTGCTGGACAGCTAAACAGCAACCTGGTATTAGATATTTCAGCTGTTTGACAAACACTTCCGCTGAAACCCACTGGTTGTATTTAAATACAGCTTGTCCCATTAACAAACCATTTCTCATTTTCTGTCATCATCAAAATAATCTCCATCCATCTCTCATTTCTATGGCTCTAGAAACCTGCCGACTATCATGTCCTGGGTTGAGGCTCAGAGGCCGGGGGTGAACGGCGTCAACATCATCACGTCTGACTTTGTGGATCTCACTGACTTTGCCAACATTGTCATCAAACTGAATAATCTGCTGTTGTCTGAACAGGAGCGTAAGCCAGGATGACACGTTTGTACTGCAGGACTAATATGTGCTCACATCCAGTGTGTTGGAGGTGGGATTGGGACGTAACTGTAACTTTGGAATTAATTTTAACATCATCAGTTTGACTTGCACATTAAGATACACAGGTGTATGAGCCAGAGACATTTAGACCTCTGAATGATATGAAGCCTCAACAGGTTCTTGATTTTAAGGTCTCAGACGACTCCTGATACGGTATGAACCTGGACAATAATCATATGACCATGGGATCAATTAAGATTAAAGAAAAAATATATCGCAAATCAGGAATACATATTAAAATACTTTATTTATGTAGGTGTTTTAGGGGATTTGAGTATTTAGTTCGTATTGGATGGTTCAACTGGGACAAATATCCAATGAACTGGCTGCTAATTACATCTGACTTGTATGGATCAAGAATAAATGAAAGGAAACATGTCTAACATGAATAATGTTGAGTTTGTTTACATTTTATTTCAGACTTAGTCATAATTATAAACGCTGAGCCCAGGAGGAAACTTGGCTTTTCATCCAGGAATCAAATTAGAAGTTGCAGTCTTTGTTGGTATTTTTGTTTCTAATTAAAGCTGAATTATGCGTTGAAGGATCCCACAGTGCCAACAACACTTATGGTTTCACCCTATAGTGCAGCTAAAAACACTGGCACTACTTCTGCATTTCGCAGAAGTACACAGACTACAGTGAGGAGTCGAACACGCGTGGAATTGTGCCGCAGCTCGCGTTAAATGTGTGCATACATACATACTCACACATGTTAATGTTTATAGGGATTTTTTTGTACATGCAGTGCTGGAAATAGTATAATGCAGCAGACGCCATTAAACACACCATATACATTTTATGCATCATGGGGAAAGAGCAGTGGGAAAAGCAAGGCCCACGTATCGCGGTCTGAAATCTTTTGTGTGTCTGTCTGGTTGTGTGTTATTGTGTTTGCGTGTGTGTTCCTTGTGGGCGCAGTGATTACTATGTGTGACACAGACATGAGTTCAGTGACAGTCAACCTGCATTCCTGTGGTCAGAGTTGGAGGACAGAGAGACAGCTGAAAAATATGAAAGTAATGTCAAATGTTGTAGAGGCATTTGTAGAGCAGCGAGGGAAAGGGAGACTAAAATGCATTTGAAAAATAAATCAAACAGACGAAAAGAATGTGGAAAAGGAAGAATCCCCTTGTGAATTACATCAAAACATCTTAAACATTGCTCCTCCCTGGGAAATTTCATTATATGGAAATTGCCTGCTCTGTCCAGGCTACATTGTTGACACAGTTAAGTGTGATCACCAAGAAGTAAAAGATGAGCAAGCACAAACCCACACTCACTTAAATAGTGTTGTAAATACACAAACCATGGCAAGCAACTGAGTAAGCACAGATAAGGAGCTCTCACTAATGAAGAATATTTATGTTAGTCTCTCTAACTCACTCCATGTTTAAGGCTTCAAAGGAGAAAAGAAGAACTCAAGTGATGGACTTTAAGATTTTAATAAAGCTATGAAGGCATAAAATGGCATTTGTACCAATGTGCATTTGTTTGTAAGCCACAGCTTTACACACAGCTTCCATAAACCTGTGCTGGTTCCTGTTGGGCACCACACTCACAATGGTAGATGTTGCAGTAGTGTCATAGCAACTAAACAACACCGCAGGTCAGGTTCTCTGACCTCAACATGCCCCAAACTCAACACTTCAGCCCAATCCCCACAGCATCCACCACTTACAGCAAACAGTCCAGTTGGAAAGGCTTGTGCCATAAATCAGTTTCGGATTTCACTTGGTTTCATCACAACCAAAATGTGGTGCAGTAGCCAGTCTTAAATAATACAAATGTTTGGTTTGGAAAAGGCAGTGGTGTTTTAATTGCATACTCAATTTGTGTTCAACAAAGACATTCATGTTAGCCTGAAATGGTGGATATTTAAAATATTTAAATATAATATTTAAATAATTAGTTAGTTTATGGTGTGTTCATTTATACTTGTATCTATTATTTGCAGTGCAAATATCCACTGAATACCCCAACAACAAACTCATGACACTTTTTTCCAGTTAACCACAAAGACCCTTAATTTGGTGGATTTGCTTTCAGAAAGAGAGAGAGTCTGTGAACAGGCATATTCAGGTCTCTCCAGTTTCAATGACATTTTAGCTTGGATTTTCCCTGCTGTATGCATAATGCTATTGTATACAGCAGGTGACGTCCTGATTGGAGCAGGTCCTTGTTAGTGACCTTTGTATTCATGTGTTGCATTCAACATTCCCCTGTCTGATGAGTCTTTATATCCCTGCCTCTGAGAAACAACCCTGCACCATGCATCCACCATACATAGTGTATATGGAGTAATATATCACTAGACTGTGTTTACCAGGCTATGAATATTGTCTGTTTGAAGTTTGGAATTCCTTTTTTTATTATTATTATTATTTTCTAAATACTTCTAGATTAATTTTCTGGATGTAATCTACAAATTAGTTTTCTTGAAATCACCTGAACAAAAAGGACACGTCTAGAACGAAGGATCAATCGGAGCTTCTTGCTCTTACTTTGGATCACAACTTCTTTAAAACATTTCAACCACTTACGTAAACCTGCAAAATATATCAAGCTTTAAGAGAAACCTTTAGTGCATAACTTTTAAATACTGACAAATTTCTGTCAGATTCAAACCAATGTCAGAGGTGTTGATTAAGCCAATTGGATCCACACAACTCTCTAATATCAATGTAAAGACTTTGTATTTCTCAGTATAGCAGTTTAGATCACACAGGAAGTGATTTGCTTTATGTCAAGATAGATGGAGGCAACAGCAACATTGCGCTGGTAAAACTAGATAGCTGCAACCAGGTCAGAGTATGACTGAAAACACAAAGAAGTGCCCAAAAGAAATTTCAGAACTGAATTGTACTTCTCAAAAAACAGGATAAATGCTTCTTGTCCCCATCCACCCCTGTGCTGCTGGTGTATACACACAAATGCTCCCTCGGGCAGGTCTGATAGTATTGCTTGGGAGACCCATTTTCAGATAAAGGATGCAACAAATAATAATTGTTGCTTTGCTTCTATTCATGAAGATGAAACAGACACAGTAGGTGTAATAACATCAAAAAATGTAAAAATCAAATCACGTTTTTGCAGTGCAGCTCTAACTCTACAAGTAGAACTTTATCTTGCTATGCATGTAGAATTCGAATCAAATCTAAAGTGAGTCTAAAGAGTCTGAATACTTTTCAGAAACCTCTGCCTTTGCCTGGTGACCGTTAAGTGACCGTATATCCTCTCAGGTCAGTAACATAAAGATTGATTTGTGCTCCTTTTTAGACCATGATGACTACAGTATTGTAACAGCTGTAAAAACAAATGACACTGTGTAGTATCTTATGACAGTGCTGCCTCTGACAGGATGGATGGATGGGGGGGGGGGGGGGGAGAAGGAAAAAGAGGGGAGAAAGAGAAAGACCTGATTATACATGTGAAGTTCACTGCACCAGATCACTGAAAACCCCTTAAGCTACAGACAGTGTCAGTTTCATCCAATTATCTGTCATTAATCTGTTTTTAAAAACAAGTGCTTTGACTCGTTGTGCCCACACAAATGCTTGAAGACCAACACTGGAGATGTAACGAGGGATGATTGAATTTGGACTGGTTTCAATTCAGTATAATGGTGCTCATACTGACAATTTACCAAAAAAAAGGAATGTGGGCATGAAAGTAATGGCTATTAAAAACCTGAATGAAACTGGACTTAAATGGCAAATTCGCTTTCCGATGGGTAGAATCTCTTTATAAACAGCTCCACCGTTTGCACTTGGCCCCTTGGGATCACATGGGATCTGTGGAATTGACTCAGGAATGCTGTCAAGCATTTGGCAACCCTCTTAAAACCATGGGCTCTGGGATGATGTCATGGGGAAAGCTTACCAGCTCCCATGGTAGTGAGGCATCCATGGAGGCATAACGGTTTAATAGCTTCCACTAACACTTGACAGGAAAGAAAGTTAAAGGTATTTATCCTGATTACCTTAAACTTTTGCCCTTTTAAGACTTTCAACTCTAAAAATACATCTGCAAATGTTGAGGTGAGACCAAAAATGGGCAAAAAAAGGTGGACATAATGTAATACAAAAGTATTTCTCTCACGTCATGTCACTTTCTGTTCCTGTCAAGTGATTCTGTGGGTTTTGGACCTTTTGGCGACTTTGCAGTTGATATGAACTTGCACTGGGTGTCGTGATGAAAGTGGAGCATGACTAGATGCACAAACTCTTTGTCTGTTTATTTTACAGCAGGACCCTTCCTGCTGGTTCCTAAAAAAAAATCATGCTGATTCCATGGATATGCATGCGTGAGCTTTACAACCATTAGAACACAAGCAGTACTAATTAGATGATCTATGTGCATAAAACTACATTTTCATTTTAGATTTTCCAGCATGTTTAGTGAGTCATTTGAAATTATTGGAGATAAACATTTTTGTCTCTGTTGTCATTGTGCTCTGATGTCAACACTTTGTAATTTTGTATCTGTAAATATCACACGAGCAAATGTGTAGTAAGGACATGCGACTGTAAGATATTGTTATTTTGTTACAATCTTTCACTTATGCATAGTCCATGTTGTTGTTGTTGTTGTTGTTGTTGTCGTTGTTGTATTATAAACTGTAAAATGGATGAACCCCTGCCAAATATTAAGACCTACTTCCTATTCAGAAGTGCTGGCATGCCTGCATGGTGACTCCAGACCATGCATGACTATACATGCAGCTGAGATTTTCAGGTGGTGCATTATAAGCCAGGGAGAAAATATGGATCTCTAAATGAAACTAGGATGATTTTCTAATATTTGTTCAAGTAAATGGAACTGTTAAGTTCAGTGTTTCACCTTTTCTTTCACCTAGCCCAACTGTCTAACTGCAGTTTAGAAGAAAAGCCAAAAAAAAATTGGCTCATAAAGTGCACGTTCTCCTGGACAAGTGTGCATTCTTGTCCTAGGTGCGGTCACACTGGGTCTGTTGGGCACCTGCACCCGTGAGATATGCAGTGGCACACAAAGGCTGTGTGTGTGTGTGCGTGTGTGTGTTATGAAATTAAGAGCCACATCAGTTTCACTTGGCTGAAGAACTACATTCCCAGTAATATTGTTATAAAACAAAGTCAGCCTACTCAGTTTTGCTTCAACAAAATTATGACATGCTTTTGTATTTTATGAGCATATAATCCATAAATAGTAAGAATGTGAGCCTCTACAAATCCAAATCTGTAACTATAAAGTTCCTATAATTGGTCTGGCACAGAAACGTTCTCTGAGTTTGGATCACTGTCCTTGCACGAATGTCTATGTATATCTTGATCTAATGAAGATTTATCAGTCCTTTCATTGCCTGCTGTGTGACTTGAGGTTTCTCAGATTTGTTTGTTCTGCAGTCTGGATGGACGGACTGAATATATCCAAACCTGCAGGACTGCACTGACAGAGTTGTCTGTTCCTGCTGTAATATCATTAGTTAAACATTCTTCTTATCATGATTAATCATTGCTGTCACATTTGAAAGAGTGTATTCTGTCTCTCATTTCCCCTCTTTATTTTCTCCCACTTTTTTATAACAGCCTGAAGACCTGTCCTTTTGAACCTTTTAGAATGACAGGTTGGTGTAGGTGGTGTGTAATCACTTGTACCTTGTGTAGTGTGTGTGTGTGTGTGTGCGAGATACTGAGAGAGTGAGAGAGAGACAGAGAGAGAGAGAGAGAGAGAGAGAGACTCCCTCCCCTTGTTCCCTCTCCTGCTCAACTTTCCAGCTGTTGTTGCATTCCTCTACACGTCGCACTTGGCTGCAGCTGCCGGCATTTTACGGTTGTTTGTGTATGTGGGTGTGCTCTGTTTGAAGTGTGTTGTCGTGTGCGTGTGCCAATCAGGAAAATCACTTTATTCCGAAAGTTGTACACGGGGAATGTATGCATCTGCTATGAGGACGGAAACTGTGATCACAAAAAGGGAGAAGTGACAGGATAATTTCTGGTGACAGAACCCTGGAACTTGGAGCCAGTGCTACGCAACAGGGTCACTATGACAGAAGTTGCCAGTCCTGCTTCTATAATGGTGAGTCCACTTGTAATATGCCAGAAGCCAAGGGTTATATGATTCAAATGCATTTCTTGTTTCTTCCATAATAATAAAGGCATGTTGTGTGATTCCAATATGAATGCACAAAATAAAGCTGCATGAAGACTTTCACAATTCACACAGAGAGAGAGAGAGAGAGTGAGAAAGAATAAGCAATGTACTGGTTTTACTATGGCATAAATATTTTAGGTCAGGATGTATATATGAGTAGTTCTTATGTCACAAACAAATCAGTCTAAATCTACACTTCCTGTCTCTTATCATAGGTTCAGTGATGCACTGGACTAGGCCACATATATATATATATATATATATATATATATATATATATATATATATATATGGCTATGTTGTGTAATATACATCTGTGTGTACATCTGTGTTAGTATGTTATATGTTTCAACTGTGGACATTGTGTCAATTGAGTCAGTGTGGCTTTATAGCAGTCCTGCATCAGCCTGCTCCAGTAACGTTAAAACCATTATACCTGTCCAGTTGGCTCTGGCTACAATGAGGAAATCAGGAGGTCATAGCTGTTCCTTAAGAATTCAGCATACAAATATTTTCATTAGTTACTGCACTGTTACCCGAATTAAAACATCTGGTGTGTTGTACGTGTCCTGCAGATATGCAGTTGCAGTACTAAACATTACTAAAATAAATCTTTCAACTGTGCAACTGTGAAAGTTTATTTCTGTGCAGTTTTGTTAGGATCATTGGAATAACAAAATTAAAATGTTTACAAAAGAGACAACTTCTTCAGCCCTCTCAGAAGATTAGGGACCATTTCTGTGTTTATCAGAACATGTGAGGCACTGGCTCTTGAGTGTCATCAGTGGCTGCAATCTAATGGTTTATAATACATAACGCAGCAGTAATATATTTTTGTCTGCTTAGTTTAATGTTGATGCATGAAAGTAAATTCTTGTTTCAATGTGCTACTTTTACGGTATTGCGTCATATTTTGTTTCAAGGCCAACTATTGAACAGTTTTCCTTCATCCTTGGATTTTTTTATAGGAGGTGATTTCATTCATTTCCTTTTCTTTTGTCTTTTTTGGTCTCTCCCAGATATTTGGTTTGGATCTATTTTAATCTCTAAGTCCATAATTCTACTGTCATCTTTCCTTTTCAGCCCCTTAGTCGCAGTTTATTGGACCCTGTGAGCTATATGACTAATGTGGGCTATTTATGTCCCTCTGCTACTTTATTATCCCTTCATGTCTCTCCTCTTTAACTGAAGCCAAATAGTGATAGGTCATTTTCATAGTTGCAACAGAAATTAATAATTCTGAGTTATTTGCAGCAACAATGGACTTGAATTCCTGTGAGGAACATACCTTTTGGTAGATGACAGAAAAGAGTGACGGAGTGGGGTTTTAACAGGGTTAGGGGTAGGGTTGTGGATATTTGATTTTAATCAGCTCCCTGAAATATGCAGACATACACACACAGTGATGTATCATGTATTCAAAGTCTTTAGACATTTTTTTGATATTTTTGTTATGCTAAAACTCACAACCAGTACCATATTACAGCAAAGATCACCGTCCCAAAAGGAAAGCATGGTGGTGGTATATGACTGCATAGCCCAGCCAATGCCCTGACTTGAACCCCATGGGCAGTCCCCATATCCAACATGCCAGAGCTTGAAATTAAGAAAGGGAAAATCTCCAGATACAGATGTGAAAAGTTTGTCATGAAGGCTGTTATTAAACCAAACAGTAAATCGATAGTATCAGTAATTCTGCTAAAACATACCTTTTGCATCATCTCGCGGGCAAAGTGTGAAATAAGTGAGGGGGGTCTGAATCCTTTGTGGATCCACTGTAAATGAGCGTGTCTCTGATGGTATCAGTGAGGTACTGTGTTCTGTAGTCTGTGTGGGTGAAAGGGAGGAGTATTTATTGTTGTCTTTGTCGACACATCGAATTAATTAAAGTCATGTTTAAGACACTGCAGACAAAACAACAAGTGTAGTGAACAAGGGGGATCGAGTTGGAGTGAGTTGCTCCATACGAGGGCTACTGTGAGCACTCCATATTATACAGCATCTGCCATACAATACTGGCTTTGTCAGGTGGGAGGAGGAGAGGGTAACACTGGAATGTAAGGGGAGGGGATGTTAGTGAGAAACATAGGGATGGAGAAACAGAGACATGAAGACAGGAGGACTTGTTTTGGCTTCGTATCAGTGAAAAGGACAAAGATTAATGTGAAGGAGATCCTGTGATAGCCGAGAGACTCCATCTACTCACATTTTGGAAAGCAGACACACATAATTACTCTATATGACACCCATGTACAGATATTTAGTGCATTAATTCTACTGTCAAATTAATATATACTATATGAATACCGTATCCCAACAACATTTTTAAAAGATTAAAAAATTGGAAATATGAATCTGTAATATCCTTTTTCTTTTAGCCATGGTGCACATGAGTAATTAGTAATAATGCATTCAATTAAAAGTAAAACACACTTGCAAAATAATATCATTATTATATATTTGTGTCTACAATGATTTAATTTATATTTTGACAGACACAATTTGCAACTGCAAAATGTCTGTTTCTTTACTGTCAACCAGTGAATCAACAGGTCTCCAATCTAAATGACCATATACTGTACATCAATGGACCCTCGTCTTAGACCCATTAGAGCAGGAGATAGATCATAGATGTTAACATTATTTTTTTTACTTTTATTGTTAATGGTTTATAGTAAAAGTTTCGTTACAGAAGATAGCTTGTTTATGTTAAAGAAGAGACAGATGTTATGGACGATATTCCTTGTCAATGGTTAAACATGTAGCTAAGGTCATTTAAATGGACTTTGTCACTACACATTGAATCCCAAGTTTGCTCTTTTGCTATTATAATAAATACAGACATTTGAGGGCTCTGTTGTTAAAAATAAACAGTGTCTGTTAAACTGGATTTATGAATGAACATACACTGTTTCGTCTTCCCATTCTTGCTCAAGGAAATTTCTTCTAATTTGGTAAGATAAGATTCTGGTGACAGGTCAAATGTCAAAGACAGTTCTAACTTCAGAAACCACATTTGTATGTATTTTAACAGCAATAAAGTCATTAACACAGAATTGTGTCAAAGTTGTTACAAACGTTCAGTTAAACTCACAGATGAACAGATTGGAATTTGATGGTCAGAAGTCAAGGCCACTGTTATTGCACTAACAATATTCCCATCCACATCTCATTGTGAAGTTCATAGCCAGCTCGTGCCCATCATCTTGAAGGGGTGTGTGCTTCGAAACACCCACGAGTCTCAGGCTACTTCAATAAAGCAGCCACATGCTACATGCCATATGCCCTGAATAAGCAGATGCTGAACAACAGACACCAGTCTTAAAATAAGAAAACCACAACATTGATAGTTTTGCTGTTCCTATTAGTTTGTGTTGATATTGACGTTGGGACCATTATCTTTGTGGGAAATATAAAGATGTCCAATTTCAAGAACTACAGTTGAGGAGACGTATGTTTGGTATGCATACTCATTTGGCCAGATCTATAAAACACAAGCGACACAACAATGGCAAATGTCCTGGGATGTGCTTATAAGAAAAGGCAGACTTAATTACAGACAGAGAGCAAAAATGAGAATTCAGAAGGAAACTCACACAGAGGAAAAGGCGAAACAGATGGAGAGGAAATACACAAGAGAGGAGGGAGTAGACAGAGAGAGAGATGAAAGCAGTCGATGAAGCAAATAAAAGTTGAAGCGGCCTGGGAATGCAGGGTCTTTCCTTCTTGTTTCATGGATCCCCTCTCCACCTTTCATCACTTTCCCTTTTTCTATTAGTCCACACATTTTTGTCCCTTTCTCTGCCTCCAGATGCAGGGTAACACTGGGTAAGACTCAGCTGTCCTACAGATGGGATCAAAGAGAGTGTTTGGGGGCATTCACTGTCTCTGCTGGAGTCCTTGTGATTTTAATACCCATTGTGTATTCATAAAGTTATTTTTGCCAGTCTTCAGTTTCTCAAAGGACAAGTTCAGATTCAGACCAGATTTGGGATTAAAGGTAAAAGTAGGTCACCGCTGCCCGAAAATCGCCTTTGTTCAGGTTTCCCATAAAAGGAGCAACTTTTTTGAAAACTGTCATAGTTGTCCATATCACTGGACCAGCTAGCTCATGGTGAAATGGTAGAGATAACCCCGGTATTTTCTTTGGATGCGACTGCCTCTTATTCCTTTTATTGATTACATAAGAATGCTTCTTTCCCCAGATTGCGTTGCACAAGAGCACTGCTGAGTTTTTGCCGTTAAATAAGAAGTATTATCTGTTAATATAATTTCAAACACATGCGTCATGGCTGCACTGAATACTGGTTCACACACAAAAGACCTTTGTATCCATCTCCATCCTGTGCAATGGACCTGGCTGAGTGTGATTTTTAAATGTCAGTATAATTTGTTTGAAGTTTGAAATATTCATTTGTTGGCTAAAATAATACCTGATGCTAATTATGTGCATTAAACATAAACCTTACACACATTTAAAGGAAATAATGAATAAAAGTGTCCATGAAAAATGATTGATAGGAATGACATATGGTAAGATCAGTTGCTTTGACGGTCCTCGGTAGACCTCAACAACCAGTACAGTCCAAAAGCCCTGATAGCATCAGGTTCACTGTTTGGACCTGACATTAAGGTAAATCTTCTGATGCCAGGGCTGGAATCTGGAAATCTCACACGGGCACCGACTCACCTCACTGCTCTGCTTTAACTGGAGCAAAATGAGGCCAGGGACTTGTCTTGACCTGCCAGGCTGGAGTTCACCTGGTGAATGAAGAAGAGGTGGGGGTGAACAAAGAAAGAGAACGACAGAGACGCAATGAGCAGAAACAGTCAAATAAAGAAAGGAGATTATGGAAAGGTCAAAGAACCTGGAAAGAAAGGATATATAGGAAGGGAAAGAAAAAGTCTGGTCACAACAAACAAAACATTTGACGTTTCCCTCAGTATTTCATCTGGTCTTCACTGCATTTGTCCAGCTGATGTTGCCATCATACATGGTGTGTTTGCTTTGTCTACACCAGTGATGGAAAAAAAAAAACCTCGGTGGAATGCAGGGCCTCATATCTTCATGTGATAACAAAAAGAGCTGATGTATGACTTTATTTGTGGATGCTTGTGTGAGTAAGAGATATAAGGGTGGAGGAGCTGTGTGTGTGTGTGTTAGGAGGCAATGAGGGTGTCAAAGCAGCAAAGGAAGTGAGCTCAGAAAGGAAGCTGGTACTGAATTCGAGGAAGTGGTCGGGAACTGACTTTAATTTGAGCTTCCTCTGCTGGTGATTGGAGGAAAGACAGGGGAAAAAAAGAGAAGAGAGGAGAGAGAAAAGGCAAGAGGACTGGGCACAAAGAGGTAGACAGTTGTTGAAGACCTAGAAGAGTACTTTTTCAACAGGAAGGGAAAACAAATTAAAGAAATTAGACAGTGAGTGTGGGGAGGATAACAAGGAGATGGAAGAGAAAGGAAGGAAAGGGATGATAGAAGATGCTTAAAGAGATGTGGTTTGGTTGGTTTCCTGTACGCTGCAATCATCTGTGCTTTGGTGAGAAGCATTTAACTCCTCCAGCTGGTTGTTTAAATACACACAAATAGAGGCTCGCAGGATTGTTTCTGGTTTTTTGAATTGTAGGGTAAGGCAGGGGTTGTCCTTGACACTGGAGCTGAGTGTGTTTACACAAACACACAGTTTTTTCTTAGGCGGCTTTGATTTTGTCTCATTTTATCTTGCTCTATTTTCATTCTTCTTTAGAGTCGATCGTTGTTTTACATCTTCCTGAATCTTCCCGTCTTTCAAACAGCCTTTCTGTTAATGCCCTGTTTCCAAGAAATACTGTTCGCGCACATCATGTATGTCATGTGGGAAATATAACAGCAGCATGGATCACATTCATAGCATTGAATTTTTATAATGGATCAAACACTGTATTTATCAACAACATTGGACTCATGAGTGTAAGTGCATATTTTTCAGTCTTTCCTCAACCTCAACAAAACGGTGTGAGAACTCAGACATAACAGTTGAAGTTACATTGTTGTACTGCAAAATCATATATTTTGGTTACAAATATGTTACAGATCAAAATATATGCACATCTATACATAACTAAATTACTTAAATTACAACAAATAACAAAGAAATATAATCTAATTACAATTATCTTTCCTACAAAATGCATATTTATAAGGAACCGTACTGTCAATCAATTCAAAAAATGCAATTCAAATCGAAATCCAGTGTTCATCCTTTTGTGGGAAATATTTTGATTGTGACAATATTGGTAATTTAATCCATACACCATGTTGATCCTCTACCACTGCTCACTCACCCATACACACAAGCACATACTCATTTTAATCAACAAGCCATTGGAATTAATTATGTTTTTAAGGAACATTTCTAACAGTGCCAGTTCTTTTAAATGTGAGCCTGTGTTGGTGTTTGTGTTTCTATAAGTGGCTTTTTCTCCCTGGACGACTTTCACACGGAGAGTTCCGTGGGAGTATGCTATGTAAAGCTATGTATGGGCATACATGTCTGTGCAGCTGTGTACAACTAACGTGACTCTTGCATGTCTACATCACACTTTCCTGCAAGTATGCAACATTGTGTCTACTTGCATGTGTGTAAAGATTACCACCATTTCACATTTTTTCCCCTCTATCTTTACTGCTGCAGGACTCTGAAATGATGCTCCAACCAGAATCAGATCAAATGGCTCCTGCTGAGTCGATGGTAAAGCAAAACACAGACACACACGTTTGCACTTCTATCAAAGTGAGGACCCTCATAGACATAATACATTCCCTAGCCCCTTACCCTAACCTTAACCATCACAAATAGATGCCTAACCCTAAACCTAACCCTAACCTAAACCTAATTATAGCCTTAACCCTAAAACCAGGTCTTAACCCTGGAAAAAGACCTTTTAAGGGGTGACAAATAGTGAGGACCAGCCAAAATGTCCTCACTTTATACGATTTTATACGATTTTATACGGGTTTATACGATTTTTGGTCTTCACTCTGCAACAAATACAAGAACACACACACAGACAGTTTGCAAAACTGATCTTTCCACTGTGACTGTTATGTGTAGTCTCCACCTCTGGACCTGATCGATACGGGAAAGGGGCTGAAGGTCCAGACAGCTACGCCTCATCTGGTGAGCTTAGGCAGTGGGAGGTTGAGTGTGGCCATCACCCTGCTGCCACTGAAAGAAGGTAAACCTTACTCTGTATAGAAATATGAACTCTTCCTCTTCACCTCAACACATGGACTCTTTCATGGTCACTGCCTTATACCACCCCCCTGCCCACCTATCACCTAATTTTTGTTGTTACTAGAGATGTAACTATTGATCTACAGTATATATTACGATTGAAGTGGTGTGTCAGGGGAAATGGTCATTATAAAGTCAATAAAGACAAGGAGTCACACAGTAGGACTTCAACCAATATTAACTCAAGTTATTACATTCACATCTGGTTAAGTCTGTTTATTTTTCTTGGAAAACCATATTATTCCACTTCCCACAGTCAACCATGCAAAAATTATGAGAATACTACACTAACCCAACAACCCAAACAGCTGTGATGACTCACTCAGTGTGGTTTCCCTTGTGTAGAGGGCAAAACCTGCACTTTCAATAAACAATATTCCTCTGACATATAGTGGTCAAATAAGTTCAAACTGAGATAAAGTAAGTTCCTCAATTTGAGCAAATTGCACCTGAAAATACTGATGCAGAGTTTGCTGTATAAACTTCCACCACACACTTTCACAGTCTCCCTGCTTGGTGTGCCTTTTCATTTCACTGAGGAATGTCAACAATGTGTACCTGCCATTTTAGTAGAACTCTCTAATTTTCCCCACAATGCGTCTACTGGAGAAGAATAATCTGTTAAAAATGATAGTTATGCAACACCCTTCAAATTATAGGCCACCTCGTTAGTTTACAAAGACAGATTAGTTTTCACTTGTAAAATACAGTATGATGTCAAAGAGTATTTAGTTCTACACAGACTTGTTCCTATTATGAATGTCCTTCTTTATGTTCCAGGTGTGACCCGCATAGGCCGAGAAGATGCACCAATTCCTCAAGATATCACAATCCAAGGGCCTGGCATTGAAGCAGAGCACTGTCTTATCATCAATGAAGGTTAACGTGGAATGTATTCTAAATTTCTTAATTTTTAAATGGCAAAATGTGCACAGGCCAATTACTCCGTCCTTAATCTAGAAGAACTTTTATTTGTTTTTTGCATCTTTTTATTTGTTTTTAATTGTATTTTTTGTTGAAGTTCATATATCTCCCAACAACAAAGTAAAACCAAGAAAACATGTGGGAAAATCAAAACAGCAAGCAAATTAAGCAAAAACAAATATGCAATCAAAAATACATTATGTAAAAATACTAAACATATGAAAGACATGGCAACTTTACATATTTTAGCTCATTGTTCTTCACATAGCCAAAGTCCAAGGTGACCAAAGATCCATAAAAGAATCATCCTTTGTTTTATTTAATTGCCTACAGGGCTTTTAGACTTAATTTTGTATAAAAATCTTATTTTAAATCAAACTATGAATATTATATTATTATATTCAGAATCATTTCATCAGACTTGCAAAGAGCAATCATGTGTTGTTGCAAGAAAAATAACTAGAATTAAACTACAACATAATCGAATGACTAGGTGTTGTACATCACAAGTGATGTCACACTTGTTTACTTTTGTGTCATTTGTCATAGTGTCATGAATAATGACACAGCATGAAATTAACTCAAGCTTTAAGTAAAGCCGGGCCTTGTCTTTACAAAATAACAGGCGGCGTGGTGACCCTGGACCCCTGTGGTCATCTTTGCAGTTTGGATGGAGTCCAGATCTCTGTGCCAACGCCACTCACGCAGGGTAAGAGCCACATCTCATAGCACAGGCGTTGATATATTGCCACCTAGTGGTTAATAATAAAAAAAAGATGAATAATTTTTTTTTTTTAATTGCATCCTGTGTGGAGAGAGAGAGAGAGAGAGGGAGGGAGGTTAGTTTGTGGTTTGGGTAATGTGCATTCCTCTATGTAAGTGTGTGTATGAGTCATGTGGGCACAGTTAACTGTACTGACATTCTGCATGGAAACATTAAGTACTGTATGTTTGTGTGTGTGTTTGCACATAGATGTATAGGCCTGTGTGTGTATGTGTGTGTGCATGTGTGTGTTTTCCCATGTGTGCATTTCTGGTTTGGTTTTAATTTCACTCATGATTTATAACTGTGAGCTGCTACAATGAGTCAGAGCTTCCAAAAAGTGGAGGATACACTATTTCTTGAATACTGTTGTATTAGACTGCAGAAAACTAGCAAAATACAGACTCACATACTGGTTTCATGACTTCAGAGGTCACTGCATTGACTTACATTCATTCCCTGGAGACTTTAACCTTTACCATAATTACTAGTGCCCTAACCCTTACCCTGACCCTAACCCAAGACTAACCTCAGCCTAACTGTAAAACATGTCTTCACCTTAAATATTAGTCATTTATGTTATGGGGACTTGATCCCCATATTGTGAGTGTGTGAACAGATTTAGGGCCCCACAACATAAGGAATACCAGGTATACACACACAGCACCCTCCCAAATTCCAGTGTTTCTCCTCTCCTGTCTTTCTGTCTATCCTTACTCACATGTCTTATTATTCTCTACCAGTCTTTATCGGTTTATATCTTGTCTGTATTCCTTCTTTCCCTCTCTTGTTCCTGTATTTTTGCTGCTCTTTTTGTTTTCCTTTTGTGTCACTTTCTTCCGTTCCTTGTTATTTTAGATGGAACGTGCTGTACAGCATCCTTTCCCGCTCCATATCTCTGTCCCTCTGTGTGACTTTTCTCCTCTACCATTGTGTCAAGTGTGGCCTGGATATTTTGAGTTAAATATTGACAAGCCTATCTATCCTCCAACTGTGCCTGGCTGATTCAAATATTGACATCATGTTGACACGCCTACACTCAAAAGGCCGGGGCATTGTGAAGTAGTAGGAGATGAGAAAAGGACTTAACCAGAACATGGGGCTTTCAAAGTGGTTTTGGTAGTGGTTTGGAAAACCTTGGGCTGAGAGACAGAGACAGAGAGACAGGCAGACGATCTGGAGATGATTACTTATGTTTAGGAAGTGATCTGCTCTGGGTTTGCGATTTGACCTGGAGTCACATCATCTTCACTCTACCTCACGGCATAAATTAGGAGTCACTTCACACAATACGTTCATATATAGTAAATAATCACATTCAAAAATCATGGGGCCAATAACAGCACTAACATACATGCATGTACCTTGTTAAATTTGCTCTCTAATGTGGTTTACAAAAGCTATTAACTGACAGCATCTGTTTCTTATCTGTTTCTGCACAGTGCATTAGTTCATGTGTCAGCAAACTTTAGGTAGCCTATAAAATTTAATACCCCAGCTACTCTAATAGCCACTTTGACAGTGGGCACACTGTCTGGGTTCTTGTATATTGTGTATTGAATGAATGAAAATAACATATTATCTCAAAGAAACCAGAGAAGGACAGACCCCCAACTGGGGGTGGTGGGGCAAAGGTTTACCCAGGGGGTTCTGTATGTTTTCTGTTTTATCTTTCCTTTCCAGATTCCTCCCCATTTGTCTTAACTCAGTCAATGTGCCTATTGCCTAACATACCCCAACTACAGTATCTATCAATCTCCCTACCTGTTGTTTTCTATTTATAGTCAAATTGCTGCTTTTGAAACAGATTATCATCTACATATATTATACCCAGCCCTTTCGTAAAGATTTAAGTCAGTCTTTATTGTCCAGAAGGCCTGGACTCACATTCGCCCAAGGTATTTTTAAAGAAAAAGAAGGAAAATAGGTAAGTAGACAAAGGAAAGCTGGGGGGCGTCCACCAAATACCTCACTATCTCATGGTTTTTTAACCCAACTGGGGACTGGGGGTGATCGCGAATGGCACTGTCAGGTTAGATTTGTTTTTTAATTGCCATCTGTCGTGTTATTTTTCTCTTTTACTTGTTGTTTAGTAGACAAGCGGTTCAGACGAGAATATGGGTCTCTCGCTAGTAATTAAAATTGTTTTCACTCATAAATCTTAAACCTCCAAAGACCTCCTCCCCCTTCAGTAGGTGGTACAGTCCTCCACTCTGGCTCATGGATGGTAAATCTGTGAACTTTTCTCCTCAGAGTGAGGAGTGTTTGGTTTTCGTCTCATTGTTGAGGAGGGAGGCGAACAACAGCTCGGTGTCTGACTGTTGTGTTGTTATACAGTTTATTCCGTTTCTTTCCTGACTTGACGTTTTGTAAGGACAGGCTAGAGTAATTTATAAGGAAGAGAGGTGGTTTTCTTCAGGGATAAGTGCGCACTGAATGTGCATCAAAAGGTATGTTTTGGTTTCTTTTATCTCTTCTCGCTAACGCCGAGTAGCGTTTACATTTACTCAGCCGCTATTTTCGCTACCTTTCTTCACTGTATATATTTTGTACTAAAAGATACTTGTAATCGACCGTTTTGCGAAGGGAATAGTGTATTATACTTATTTGCAACACTGTTCAATTTCTTACTGTAATGGATATTTGTCTGCTGTTCAAACTCCTGTACAGCATGAAATACAGAAATCTGTCATTCTGTTCAAATCTGTTAATGTTGGCACTCTCACTGTATGAAACTGATATAAGAATAAGATATACTTTTATTATTTACTTATGGGGTGGTAGCAAAAAACTAGAAAAAAAAAATAAAAATGAGAGCAGGAAAAATATAAGATAAATAAGGTTCAAAAACATAGTAGAAATAATAATATATAATATTTTATTTATATAGTGCTTAAGGTGCTTAAATACACTTTACATATGTTTTAAAAGTCTTAAAAATCAAACACAAAGGGAGAGTACACATAATTTCACACACACAAATTTAAGGCAGTTCTATAAAATAATATAGAATAAATACTATATATACAAAGGCAGTATGTGATGTATAATATAAAAATATAATATGAATAATGTGACAGTATTTTTTAAAGGAATAACCAGTACTATTTACAAATCTCTTGTCTTATCAGCCTGACATGCTCTTTGAACTGGTCAAGGCATGTGCTTATTGGGAAATAAACAAACTTAACTGGGAACTAAACAACTTATCATTAGTCAATGCATTTTTCACAATATTGTCTCCCTCGATGCTTAAATGAGCTGTGCAAGCTGATTCTGTTAGCCAGCTGAACAAATTTTGCAAAACAAAAAAGGCTGAAACTTTTTTTCAGCAGATAAAAAAGGTTGATATGTTTAAAATAGGTTTGAAGATGCTATAACAGTGATGCATTAGGTCAGACCTTCTCTCTGCTAACTTGTGGTTACACTGGCTCTTACTTGGTCACTTTTCCTTTAATACAACAGCATTGAAAGCATGTGATGGGAGACACACACATGTTGTTTTCAGTCTTAATGAGTTAACTCAATGCCCTTTTTTTGATGTTTTCTAAACGGTAGAAGGCGGCTGCACAGCACTGCTTCACATGGCATATTTTTCAGCAGGAGTATAGCTGTAAATCAGTGCTGCTCTTTCATTCAATCCAACCCACAAAGTGGTAGAAGTTATTTCTTTATTTGTTGCCAAGCTCGGCATGGCAGTGTTCCATCATACTCTCTGTCTTTGTTGTCATGCATCTTTTAATGGAAATCAGCTAGGTGTACTACATGCCTTGGGGTCATAAATTAACTCCAGGATCACAGACTAGTGTGAATGTATGCGACAGAAGTAGAGAGAGCGAGAGCTAGCCTGAGGACACGAAGATTGTTATTGGTCAGGACACCTGACACCTGAAAACTGAACCTGCTTCATTGTTCTTGTTGTATTGTGATCACAAATCTTTCTTCTGCCTGCCTCAAGCATAATTTAGATTTTTTTTTTTTACATTATGAAGTAAATGAAAAATAGATCATTTATCACCAAATTGTGTTTACTTTTCTTTGAATTAGAAGTTGTCTCCAAAAGACAGCCCACATTAACAAGTGTGTTCGTATGTGGCTAAAGTTTGAATAAGTGACTGAACTAATCTACATCAACTCCCCTGAGAAAGATCTGTCTGGGGATTTTTATGGTGATATTGCTGAACCCGCATCCCCAGAGATGCTCCATTTGTGGTTTTGAGGCCACGTTACACACCCGCTGGGGCACATGTATGTGTTTGTATGTGCATCTTTTGCATGCGTGGCTCATTAAGTTTAGCAATAGTTCAGATTTTCCGGATCGAGACAACACTTGGAAGATGTACAGTTTTTTAAAGAACACATACATGTAAAGAAAATGGAGGATCATTTTTTCTGACTTCACTTTGACTGTTTTGATAGTAATCACACTCGACACAAACCTGACCAATTAGCAGGTAAATGGAGTTTCACACATGGGATCTTTGTAATTTGTTTATTTTTCCTTTTGATCCACTGGTCTTAATTTGGCAGTGCCTCCACTTATGTTAACCAAACAGAGCAACAGTTCGAGTTTCCTCTCCCATAACACTGTGGTGAGAGAGAGTAGTTCAGTTCATTCAGATCTACACAGGGACAGAAATTGGCTCCAGACGTGATATAGTCCCTACATCTGTGCCCTCAAAGATTCTGAGGTCTGACTTTGTAGATCGCAAACTTTCAATTATCCTGTAAATGTATATACAGACTAATTTCAAGTTTTATGTGTAATGTTATTGAGTAGGATATGTGCAATGCTTGTGTATTTGTTGGGGCGGGCATGCTTCCATGTGGGAGGCAGACTCAATTTGCTGGCAGTGAACACGTGAATGAGATTAAACGTGTTTTGTTGTGGATGGTAACAAAAAAGTTATGTAGGACAACAGACATTAATTAAGTCAGCACGGAGACAGTTTAGATTAGGTTTTGTGACAGGATGCGGAGTGCCCCCTTTGTACTTTTATCCCGTATCGATTTTAGGAATAAGACGAGACTACAGCTGTCCTTTTATGGATCACTTATAAAGAGAAGACAAATTTGTTTTCTGTTTTCCTCCATGTTTCTTTTCTCCTCTCTTACTGTAAGTTTTGGTTATGCTTAGGATGGCAGGGAGGAGAGGAGAGGATTGTAAGCCAAGGAGCAGTAGAGGTGGGGGCTGTGAACAAATGAGGGCGACACACTTTGGGGGGTTACTCATGGTGAGGCCAGTGAGGATAGGAAATTAGATTTTTACAAGAGCCAACTAAATGCGTGTGTGTGTGTGCACGCGTTCCTGTGTTTTCCGTCATGCAAAATACTGAGTTTCTGTGAGTCATTAGGCCGACACTGTTACAAGACTTATTCCCACTCACGCACAAAGAGACACACTCTCATTACTCATGTCTGGCAATAGGAAGCATATTATTATTAGATCTTGCTCATACTAGCTGACAAGGTGAAGTGTGTGTGTGTGTTTCACTGTCTTTGCACATCTTTTCACTCCCTGTCATGCTGCCACTTCCTCACAGTTTTTGCCCAAACCTGCAAGATAGTGTTTACACAAGTGTATTTGAAGAGGTTTTTTGCCACAGCTGTGCAGACTAAACATTTCTTACTGTGTTTTCATCTGTGTGTGGTGTCCACCACGGTGCTCTGGTCTCACCTCATGCTTTGAAAATTGCAGCTTTGAAGGTTTAAAAAAAAGGCTGCTCTCAAGGCACTGAGACAGTGTTGAGAAAGGTATGACCTCTTTTAGCTAATCTCAAATCAGGCTGTTGACACTCTTTTGCTGGTGGTGCTCATAGAACCATATTTAAAATGGAGAAAAAGCAAGAAGAGATGAGAACGAGAGAAGGGGAGCAACCAAAAAGAAACAGTCTTGACATTTTCCATTCAGTCTTTTTCCATTCACCATTTCCCTATCCCCCCGCTTGCTTCAGTGGTTTTGTCTAACTTCAGGTCCAAGGAATGTGATGTAACTGTAATGGAGCGATTAAGAAGTTGCTTGTTTTAGCCTTCTGCGCACATGCTAACATTGTGGGGGTTTGCTGTAATGTTTATCTGAATGGATCGAGAATGAAAGGACAAAGAGAGCTAAGATGAGAAAGACACAACAGCCGAATAAGAGTGTTCCTCAGTTATGTCTTGTGATTTTTCAATCATGCTTGGGCGTTTGTGTGTGTGTGTGTGTGTATGGCCGTTTCTGTCCTTTTCCATCTGAAGTATTTGGACAGCTGTGGCTGGCTGTGTGTGTCACAGAGGTTGTGACCCTGACATCTTGTTTAATACCTGGCCTTCTGAGTCTAATTGATGGCCAGAGTCAACACTGTGGTCTGGAATTGCTGGCTGTTCTTGAGCATAAGCAAATGTTTGGCTGTGAATAAATATTTCAGGCTCATTTTCCTTTTTAAACCTATAGCTAATTCCTTATATGTAGTTTCATATAATGTACACTATGCATAATATGAAGACAGTCTCCAAGTTTTAAATACTTTACTCTGCTTAATAAGGTGTTGTTTGTCTTCAGTTTAAGGGAATTGTACCTGTATTTTACCTTCTTTGTTTGATTTTTTTTCTTCCAGGTTATTCCCTTTGTCTGGGTAAATCCTACTTTTTCCGGTTCAACCACCCAGAGGAGGCAAGCAGAATGAAGAGTATGCTTCCACAAAAGAGTCCTGTTTCTGCATTAGCCTACAACACAGGTATACACATTCATACGCACGCACACACACACACACACACACACACACACCCACAATCCCACAACAGCGAGTCTGGTGAACTCTTTCCCTAAACCCTGCACTGCTCTTAATAACTGTTCTTTTTTCTTTGTTCTACCTCTCTGCCTTTTATTCTGCCACATCATCATCTTTACAAAAAAAAAGATCCTCCCCAGTTTCATCCTCACTGAACTGATTTTCACCCCTTTTTGACCTCTTGATCATTCATCAGCTTTTTTCCCTCCTATTTGACATCAATCCCTTTAGAAATTTTACAGGTAAGTATGACCCAGACAGGTGCTTTCTTGAATATGTTATCACAACCTAGTAGAGCTGTACAAAAGCAGAGTTCGAGTTTACCATGGGAGAAAAAGAGATAACAGTCTACGTCACTATAAGCTATGTCTGGATGAGTGGAGACAAAATACCTATACATACATATATAAACCTATATATAATTCCAAAACCATGGTTTTGCAAGTATATCACATATAACACTTTATCCATATTATAAGAGGGGTTTATAATATGTATTAAATCAGAAATTCTTTCCATTGAAAGAGAAACAGTTCAAATGAGAGCAGGTGCTTCTTTCAGAACATTTCACATTTTTCCCAGAATACACACACTCACCGTCACGCATGTTAAAACTTAAATTCAAAACATAATGGAATGTTTCTGTCATGTGGTGCCCCTCAGTCACCATGGTGAAGCAGCTGGACTCGCTTGTCTCTATAGGGATTGATCGGACTTTGAGCAAGGTGTGTGTGTGTGTGTGTGGGGGTGTGTGTGTGTGTGTGTGTGTGTGTGTGCACGTGTGCGGTCGCACATTAATCACTTAAATCCTTGCTCTTTACATTCTTAGACAGATGGAATGGACCTTGGTCTCCCCAAGCTTCTAGGATGTTTTCACTGAAGTGACTCGCATCTTTCTACACACAAATTCAACACACACATTCTTGTACATCATTCTCTGTAACATAAACCCGATTTAAACCTGAACCCAAAAAAGGTCTTGCCCATCAAAAAGCCATCTAACCAGCCAAGAAAGGTAGTTTTGAATCAAGATTTGTCCTCTCAACCCATTACAGACATGCACATATACACACACACACACACACACAAACACACTTTTTTTATTATTATTATTGTTATTAGGCCACCAAAATCTATACTACTCCCCTTCAGATTGTCAAAACTCCCACTCGGAAATGTGCATAGTGAAGACTCTCACACAAAACAGGAGTGACCATGCCTTGTACTTAATGATGGAGGAAAGCTGATGCAAACCAGACCTCCAGTATAAATCTGCCCATCTATGGACACAAATACCCTGCATTGTTGTCTGTGTGTGCATGTGTGTTCTTCAGTCTTATGATGGCTTTCATTTTATGCCCCATTTCTCTCTATGAGACTGATATGCAGTCATGATGTGCACTTTCAGGTACTCCAGTTTCTCTTCCAGTATAACTCATCAAAGCAGCAGAAGTAGTTTTGATATTCACACTTCATCTTAAACAGGCATGTACATTTTCGGCATACACACACGTGTGTTTCTCTCAGGCAGAGCTACAGCTTTTGTGTATGGCTGTTAAACACTGGGTGGTCTGAGTTTGAACATTGTAATAGCTCCTTTCCCACGTAATGCCACAGATGATTATAAAAAAAAAAACAAGAGGGCAGGTTCCTCCCATATGACTTTTCACTACCTAAGTGTTTTTACCAAGCTTTTTTGATGACATGGTAATATATTGGGATTATAAACTGAGCCAGAGCTATCAATCAACATCTGCTGAATTTAGATGAGAGGAAGTAGACCCCCTCACAACTTATTTTAAATAAAAGGCTGTAGGAAGGGTGGGGGGCCTCATGTGAGTATTCAAAAATATTTTGTGGTCTTTTTCATTTCTATAAATCCTATAGTTAAACTATTTGTCTTGGATCAGATTGCTGGTTTTGTGCAAGTGTGTATTTGCCGTGTGTGTGTTGATTTCTATTCTGGGGATTTGCTGCCAGTTGTGGATTGTTTGGTTTTGGTTTGCTCTGCCAAGGGCCTCAGTCAGGAATAGCTGCAGCTTCAGGTACACATACAACTTTTGCTATTTTTCTCATCTTCATGCCTCCATTTGTGGTTCCTTTCTCCTCCCATTTTTCTTCTCCTCATTTTCTTTTCCCCCCCGTTTTTTAGATTAAATAGATGGATGTTGTGTCCATCTGTTTCTTTATACCTCTGTGTAGCTTGTCCTGTAGTCGTACATTTTTTTTCTTTTTGTATCTGCTATTTAATTTTCTTTCTTTGTTTTGTGTATCTGCCCTGTCCTGTTTCATACATTTATTTTATTTTCAATTTTATCTCTGTCCTTTGCAGACTACCTGAAGTTTAGCAGCGACTACACCTATGCAGTTGCAGGTGGCACCAGCAGCGCTCGGGGGATGCGCTCAGCCTCGGAACTCCGGGACTTGATGGACACCTTGCAGCGCAAGAAGATTGCACTGGAGAACAGCTTGAGAGCCAATGGGAATGCTAACCCCTCTTACTTCAGTGTGACTCAGGTTAGCTATCTTTTATTTCCTCTGTACAGTTTAATATCCTGCTTTCTCTCGCATGCCTCGCACAGCTTGTAAAGTCTGTGTGCTTTACTCTGGATGTTTGTTTTGAGCTAACCAGGGTTTATCCACTATACTGTGCTCAACTACAGTGTTCAACTGTCAACAAAAGATTTGGCCACTAAATTAAATTTACCAAACATCCACCATAATTCTCTGTGCTTTTCTTTCATTCCATCTGCTTCTATTACTTAATACTTATTTTTTATCTATATTGTATGTATAGTACATAATAGACATCATTATGACATGTATTTAACTGCTTTTGTCTTTCCTATTTCTCAAGTCTCCACCCACGACACCTGTCACAAGTCCTGCCACATCTTCATCAGCTTATCAGGAACAAGCAAGGAGATTTTATGGTACAGATCGTCCACCTCTGTCTTTAAAATCTGCTCCCCCACTTTCCCCGGGACATCGATCCGAACCCTCTTCTTATCTCTCCTCTCGCATCTCAGCTGGCCGCAGTCAGGACAATTTCAGCATGAGCGATAACCGGCGACTGCAAAACCAGAGCTCTTCGTCTTTGCTGTCCATGTGGAATGGTGGTGGCTCTTCATCTTCTGTCACTGTCATTGAAAGCTCCGTCCATTCTCGTCCTCCCTCCTCATCATCCCGCACTCCATCAGCAGGAGGTGCAGTCAGCATGCCCTCAAGCCCCCGTCTTGGACGTCGTAGCTGTGGAAACCAAGAGCCATCACCAAGCAGTCGACCAAGAAAATATTCAGCAGGCTCACTGAATGGGATGATGGGAGGAGGGCACAGTCGCTCCCTGCCACGCCTGTGCCCCTCGCCTTCTCCTCATGACAACAGCAAGAGAGTGCTGACCTTGTCGACGCGGCCACCACGACATTTTGATATTGGTGGGAGTTACAAATTTAGCAAAGACAACTACAACAACAACAGCCAGGACACCAACCACAACTCATATATCTCCACACAACAGGCCCCCAGTAGGAATCACATCCAGCCTACTGCTCAGGGAGAAGGTGTTGTGTCGATCTCCCTCTCATCCACTAAGAATTTGCCCTCTACCACCTCTTCCATCTCCTCTACAGGAATACCTCCTGATGTGACCATCCCATGCAAAGCGGGTGGCTCGTCTTCCCCTCGTGTGGCCAAAAAACTCAGCCTGACTTCCTCTAGCACAGTCAGCCCCACAACTTCCGTCTCTTCAGATAACGAATGCTCGGCCAACAATGGACTCTGCCAAGACTTCAGTTTGGTTGACAAAGAGAGGCAAGGGGCAGGTCATGAACTCATTGGTACCTCAGGTCTTGGTCTTGGAGAGAGGAGGTCGTCATTTGGGAAGGCAGGGCTGGAACCTCGGATGGGATTGGGTGACAGGAGGCCTTCATTTGGAAAGGCAGGAGTGACTCCACCAGGGGGGTTCAGAGAAAGAAGGGGTAGTATCAGCTCACTGAGTGGGAAGGAGGAACTGACTGACTACCACCAGCATCAAAAAGAAGAAAGACTGCGAGAGCAGGAGGTCGAGAGACTGGTGAGTAGGAGTGTGCACTTGCTGTTTGTCTGTCTCTGTACAGAAGTATATTGTCTTTCTGATCAAATGACACCAGAGGTGTGCACTATACATAGAAACTATGATGCAGACTGCATTCTGAGTAAATGTAAGTCACATATTTCACATAGAAGAACTCACTCACTCAGTTTTCATGCAACAGTTAGATCAAACTATGGTTTTAGCTCAACTACTGTATTTAATTGCACTACTGTCTTTGTCCCAGTATACAAATGTTAGCGGAAAATCAATTTTATTGGTGTGTTGACGTCACAGACCAAAAACAACTTTAGTTGGCAGCTAGTTCATACCATATTGAAAGCCGTTTTGTGTCTTTCTGACTTATATGTGTCAAGTATTTCATTCTTTGAGCTGGCAAAGCTAAAATTTGGTTTCCCCATTATATATATATATATATACACAT
>JAFBJR010000258.1:1179434-1270996 GCA_016785285.1 Brachirus orientalis
TATAAAAAGTCCAGTTTTAGTCTGAATAACACAGTATTTTGACTTTCATTGTAATTTCATGTAATTATTCTGACTGACAGTTTGTTGTATTGAAGATTACTGATAGGAGATAGGAATATAGGTTTTGTTTTGCAGTGTTGGCAAGTATACAAGAAAAGGAATGCATGTCGGAATGCCTCCCTTCATCACTGATCTCGTTTTGTCCTCTCAAACATACTCTCCCAGGGAGCTTAACACACAAACAGTTAGGTTTACCACTCACACAGATGCCTCTGCTACCCAATTGATTCTAACAGGACTATTCTTAACCTTGTGCTTGGATTGTGTGCTTGTGTGTGTTTGCGTGTATGTAGTGTGTGTTTATGTCAGTCATCTGGAAAACCGCCCAGTGTGGTTCAGTCCACTGAAGAGCCACAGAACACATCAGTCAACTGTTGGTTAGTGAAATTTAAGAAGATTAGAGAGCAGGGTTTTGGAGTAGCAGGTGGATAAATATACAGCTGCTCAACATACTGTATAATAACAAGTGGACTCATAATTCTACTTTCCCCCTCTCTGGATAACATGTGTCCCTCAGTTTCACGCAGAAAGAGAGACCCATATAAATGAACAGCTTCTTCTCTTTTAAACTGTAAGGAATACTTTTCTGGATGTTGTACAATCCAACCATTGTATAAACACAGTGGTTTCCAGCTTACCTTCACTTACTATATATTATACTTATAAAATCAAGATGCAATTTTATGTACCCATTGCTCCTGTTTGGATCCCAGAGCCTTTTGCACTCTGCCCAGTATCATGAAAGAAAATGTATTTAGCCCCATATAGCTTCATTTTTTTCAGTTTGGTATGATGTTAAAGATTGCAGCCTCCTGTCAGGCATATTCTAACAAAACCACTTTTACAAGTTACAAGCAGGATTACTAAATCCAAATCTTAAGCAATTTCTGCCCTCTAGTGTTAGTGCAGGGAACCTATAGTGAAAGACAAAATAGTACATGAACTACATTACCACTTGTTTACCTGATATGTAAGTGCAGCTTAAAACATCTATGGGGTTCACTTATTGCATGTCTGAATGTTGACATTTAGTCACATGATAATTAGCCATCAAGATCTGCTTGTCTTGGTTCTATAAATATTTATTCACAAAGATTTATGTTTTAGTAAGGGATCATTGACAAGTAAACAGCAGTAATAAAATAACCTGAATTGGGAGAAGATTAAGAGATGGATTGACTCAAGTCTGGGAAAAAAAACTTTATCTTATTTATCACAAAACCAAAATCCAATAGAATAAGTTAAATATTTTCTCATTTTCACAACTGTCTGTCAGATAGGACAAATCCTCAGCTCACACTATATTTGCCAACTAGCTCTCTGTCTTATTTCCATCACATTTTGTCCTTCTCTTCAGCTTTTTATATGAGTCTCTGCCCTTGTTCTCCATCTCCCGTTCCACCTGTCCTTCTCTAGATGACAGCTGATTACTATAAGGGTTTCACAGAGGCTTGTGGCCATTACAATAGAGCAAGGTGACAAACTGACACTGCCTTGTTTTGTCTCAGCTCCTGGTTCACATTACACACTTGTTCACACCTGGCTGTGTGTATACAAAAATAATTTACAGTAATAATCTTAACTTTGTAATTTACATTATCATAAATTGTATAAATCAGAATGATTTTTTGTATTATTACATTTTTTTCAAAGTTTTTAATGTCTAAATACATGTCAATAATAAAAACTTTTACCTGATATCTCTTTTCAGCCTTTATAAATAAGCCCACATCTTTGTCAAGTCTGTGTCCAAAATTCGGCATGTTCAAATTTCTTTTTAAGTACAATTCGCTGGAAAGTGTCCTGTGTTCTAAGCAGCAAGTCCAATTTTAAGAGTCGTGGCTTCTTTAAAGTATAGTCTCCTGACTGTAGTTGACAGCTGTTCACCTCCTCATTAACCCACTTGTTCTTTCTCTCTCTCATACACACACACATATATCCCAGTCATGTTTTTAGTGCCTCCTTCTTTCCCTCTCTAATATTACTTACTTAAAAAAGTTTCCTGTGTGGCTTCCAGACATCTCCCACTAGAGAAGTTACTGCTGAAGCTACAGTAGGATGCTTTGACTCTGCTTCTCATGTAGCTGTGTTAAAGCAGGCAGAAATTCATCAAATGGAAATCTAGCTCCTGGAGTTCCCATTAAAAGGAACCAGATTTGCATGTACTGTATTTTTCAGCAGTTAACAACCGAGCTGCTCTTACCCAGTCTGTGTACTATCTAACTCATGTTTTTATCTTAGGAGCGACAGCGGCTGGAGACCATATTGTCTCTGTGTTCAGAGCTGGGCCAGGCTGAGAGGGATGGTGGCACTACGACTACAAGTTCCACTTCAGCAGTGGCGGACCTCCGGAAGATCAACCAGGAGCTGGAGAAGCTCCAAGTGAACAATGATGACGATGACACACCGTCTGTCTTTTCAGACTGTTCAGCTGTAATTGAAACCACTGGAAATGGGCACATAACTTCACCTGCATCAGAGAATGGATACTATGATGATGAGCTACAGTTACAACAGAGGTGCAGGACTGGTCACCAAGACAATCAGGCAGAATCTCCCACTGTCAGCTTGCGAAGCTTTGGCCCCTCACCTTCTCCACGTACACAGAGAACCAATGAGGTATGAATACTAGCGTCTGAAATGCTCCATGTGTACACATGACGTATTCCTAATAATATTACACATTTTAGTGGATGCAAATCATTGGGTTTCTTGATAACTGAATTCATTCTGCCATATACTGTAGATTTGTTATTGTTAATCAGTCTACCACTTTTAAACTTAGAGAAATATATAGAGGCATTTTTGTTGAGGAGGTGAAAAAAAACCACTGGGACAAAGGTTAGATACTGCTCAACAGTGGTAAACAGGCATTTCTGTAAATCATGGGATTACACTGTTCCCTAGAATGGGACTGTCCTACTCGTAAAACTAAACTGCATCAGAATGTTAGTAGACAGAACAGATGCTGTCAGTATTTCTAGCTAATCTGTCTGTGGTTGAACAAAGTTTGGGGGTACGGTCTTGAATTTATTGGCAGAAGTTAAATGCTTCTCCATCACTGTGTGACACATCTGTATCTGTATGAAATAAGACAAGACTTTAAGAGTAACTTCATTGACTTTAGTCGACCTCCTCAAAGATTAAGAATTATTAATTGAGGGAAATTCAGCGGTGACAAGGATCAGTTCTTTAAATAGATGGAAAGTCTTTTAAATTCACTTTACATACACAGCTAATATAAGCTTTTGACAGAACATTTATTAGATTAGAGCAGGTAAAGTGTTAGAATTGACAGCTCTTGTTTTTTAGTTGCATAACATGGACATTGGTATGACTATGAATATTCATGTTGGTGTTAGTGATTATTACTACAGTAGTCGACCCAATAATGGTTCAGAAAGTTTAGAATACATGTTTACACAGTAAAAATCTGTGTTCATGATGCAGGCTGTAGAGGATGCAGTTCGTCACTGCAGACAGGACTTGAGACCTTCGGAGGAGGAGGTGAGGCGAGTAAAGGAGGAGAGGATTGAGACGCTAAACAATATGGAGGAGCTGGAGAGAAAAATCAAGGAGCTGGACAACCAAATAGAGGAATCTGCACGAGAGGTAAAGCAAGGCGACAGAAGGATGGATAATTAATTTTGTGTTGTTTAAGTCTAGATGTCCTGTATTTGATGAGAAATTAAAGTTTATTCCCATTTTATATTCACTGATTTGTGTTTTGGTGAAATATTTATGTGTCAGTATCGTTAACAGTAAACATAAACTAGGACTTTGTGTTAATCTAAGGTGGAGGTTGAACGAGCTCTTGTGGAGGCTGAGCAAGAGTCAGAGGTAGCTGCTCTCCAGCAGGAAAAGGATGCTCTGGAAGCACTTCACAACAAGATGGCTGAACTAGAGTCCAAGTCCAAACAGGAAAAGGAAAAGGTATACAGGCTATATAACAACTAAGAGCGAGTGGAGATTCATAAGAATGACTGGGAGACAAAAAGATTCGAGTTTGCTGCAATCGACAGTTTTTAAAATTTTCTTTAATTCATTGGGCAGAGAGGAAATACATAGCAGAAAAAGTGGAGAATTGTTGTTTAAAACCCCTCGTAACATGCTCTTTAATCAGCTGCATGCATTTCACTTCCCATAATTGTGTGTGTGTCTGTGCTACTACTCCAAGACTCTCAAACATTTAGGGGTCGTGTGACTGACTGGTGGGTGTTAATCTTTCTCATGCAGTCTCAGATCCAAATATATATCTGTTAGTACTACCCAGAGTATCACTGTCACCAAGTGATCCCAACACTTGGTGACTTGCAAACACTGCTCCAGGGGAAGTTAACATGTATCTGTAGCCATCTACATTTAAAGAGGCTTCTGGTAGTTTTCAGAATGCTTGAAGTTTTAAAGAAATTACTATTTTTTGTTGATAATGCTGTTTTCTACTTTCAGTGTCCACTCCATATCATACATGAGGCAAGGTGAATGAATAGGACAAAGTTTGCTCAAAAAGTGTGTGAAATGTGATGTCCCCCATTTCAAATTGCACATCAGTAAATAAATCCTAAGCCATGAAATCTTGGAAGGAATGGGCCTGTAAAAAGAGTGGCCAGGCATTGGTCAGGACAACGGTGTAAAATTTATTTCTCTGCAGTGATAGATTATTTTCCATAAGGACAACCATGTCAGCAACAGTGATCAGTCAAGTATCTATAGCAGAGTGTCTGGACAGGAGCCACTTTAAGTAGAAGGCATATTATAGTACCAGCTGCATCTAAATGGCTTTGAGGGTACAAGGGAAAATAGTTCTCTTGTCTAATGATACAAAGACTCACTGTTTAGCAAAGTCACTAGTCATCATGTGGCTGACATCCATCCCACCCACGTGCCATACAAACCCAAAGCATTTCAGCATTTAATACATTGACAAAACTTTCTAAAAGCATGTTTCCACTGTGTTATTAGTAATTTGTTTTTTACTGGCAAGAATAGAAATCAACAATTTAGCTTGTGTTTATTTTGCATTATTGATTGGCTTAAATTAATGAGAATAAAGTACTTTTTTTAAAAGTCACTTTTTGTACACCAGTGTTGGCACCCAAATAATGTCATAATTATAGGTGAGACAGAAGAAAAGAGAGAGAGATTTTATAGATGCACTTTTTCTCAGATTTTCCAAACTTCTGTTGAAGATGAGGTGAAGTTGAGTACTCCAGTGGTGTGTGATTGTCTGTCTGCATTGTATTCATAGAGAGGACCATTAATATGTTAATTTACCCTCCGCTGATACATCCCATATATCCATCCACACCTTTCTCACCATCAGTCCTTACCCTCTGTCATTTTCATTCATACAAACAGAATAAAGTATACAGGAGAGAGAACTAGCAACACATTGCATACCAGTCTGCATACATTCTCATTCATCAATTCATTTATGGTTCCCCAAATGTCACTGAATTGCTGTCCTGTTGCTTCTGACAATGACATTTGGAGATTAGATAGCATTTTTTTATGCTTCCATTTTTCCCAGTCCTTCCCCACCTCTCCATTTCTGTGGTAGATTTTTTTTCTCCAGCTTTCCTTCCCTTCTCCTCCCTCCCTCTTAGCTCATATTGCTCACCTTGTCATCGTAGTAATTAACTGTGGCTCCCCCCAGTCAAACTAACCTGCCATCCTCTCTTTGTTGTGTGTATGTGTGTTCGTGTTTTTGTATTTATATGTACACAAAAACATGTACATGGTATGTGTGTCCTCGTGACGGTGTGTGTGTGTGCGTTTTTGTGTATGTTCATGCGTTGTATGCCAGGCGTGTGAGTTGCTACAGGCAGAGAGGGGCAGAGTAGAGAGGTTGGCTCAGATTGTGTGTGAGCAGCGCTCCCAACTGGACAGCTGCCCTGAGGCCACCAAGGAGCCCCTGCAGGAGCAGCTAGCCAGGGTCAGTACACACTCAGCACCTCATGCACTCAAGCACAGGAAGATACCGTGGGCTCCAAACATCTGAGACTACTTTTCCCGTTCAGGTGAACGTGAAAAGTGGATCTCAGACTTTGGAGTGTGTGAACTTGTGGATCCCTACAAGAAAAACACAACATATAGGGCCACGTGAAACCAAGCTTACTGAACATAAGCATCAAATGAAGCAGCTGTGTATGCCTACAATGCATTCGCATGTGCAGATAGTATGTATACAGTATTTGCACTCAAATATTCAGTTTATATTGTATATGGGCAGGTCTTCACATGGCCAGACTTGCATGAACTGAGAGTTGTATGATGCTTGCTAACTTGAAAATCTATTTTCTTTTCTCAGTGAACTTGCACTCCACAACTGATCTCTAACTGGTATATTTCTTCTCACTGTCTAACTGTTTAGGTTTCTGTTTCTATTCATACCTATGTGTCTTCAGAGGGGTTTATTCTGTAAGAGTATAATGTGTCTGAAGGGTTGTGCTTTAGGAGCTATTACAGAAATAAACTGACGTGTTAATCTATAGTACAGGGCTTCACTGTTTTTTCATATGTACCTGAAGTGACAGCACTTGGTGACTGTCTGTATTTAGTCAGAAATGCTTGTGTTGTGTTATATTTTGCATGAAGACACTATAAAACCATTGGTGTAGTCTGCATGGAAAATAAAGCATCTGTGAGACCTCCTTTTGTCAATGTGTTTAAGGGATAAGTGCTTCCCGTTTTCTGTTTGTCTCAAAGCTGTTCATTATAAAATAAATACAAGCAAAACATATGATACAGGACAATTTCTTGACAATTTTCTGGTTTTATGTGTAAGATATTGACTTACTTTGCATACACCCTTTACTATAGAAGTAGAATATATAATCATATGCATACGATTTTGTTTGTTCTGTTTACATGCATCCCCTTGTGTTGCCTGTTTACCTGAGCATTGTGATTTTTGCTTGTTTCTGTCAGGACTGTGAGGTGCTTGAGGCAGAGACAAAGCGTTTTGAGGATCTGGAATTTCAGCAGCTGGAGAGAGAGAGCAGACAGGACGAGGAGAAGGAAATACATACACAGCAACTTCTGCGGGACATCGCAGATTACCAGCGCAGCACAGTCACACGCAAGGTAACTTCTGCAAAGAAAGTTGTATCTGTCCTATTGTTTTTATTGAAATCCAGTTTTTAAAAAAAAACAAACAGTGTTGCTTGTGTTGCTTTTATGCAATCTTTCTTATATATATATATATATATATATATATAATCTGTGTGTATGTGATTTTAAAACCTTTTTTAAAACTTCAGGAGCGACTATTAACTCTGAAGAAACAGGCTGCACAAATTACCCAGCAAGCTCAGCGAGAAAAGGAAAGTTTTATTAAGGAGAGGAACAACCTTGAATCAATGCTGCAAAGGGTACACTTGAAATCAATGTTTTCATGGTTATATAATTTGTATATGATGTATACTTTTTGTTTTAAATAATCTCTTGTATTTCCCTTTTTCCTTTTTCGATTAGGAAAAAGAAAAACTTGCCACACTGGACGGAAAATATGCTGACCTCACTGGTAGCCGGGGTTTCACACTAAGAGAGGTAGATTTACTTGACAACTGACAAGAAAATGACAACTGTGCCCCTCTTTGAACTTTTAAGAACTGCACATGATCCACTCTTTGTTTTTAATGACTGGGCCTTCCTTCTATTCTGGATTTCTGGATTAAGCCTCTCTTACTGATGCATGTCAGTTTTTTTTAGGTCCTGTTGCCTTGACAGCACCTTTTGCCACAATGTTTACTCCTCCTACTCACCCCCTTTCATCTAATTGTATAACAAACCTATTATACTTTTTTTTTTTTGTATTGTTTTACTATTGTTTCCCTAATTCCCGAATGTGCTTGTCCAGATTGAATTTTTAATTACGGATGTCCCTAAAGCCAAAGTCATGTACTGGCCTATAGATTTCCATATATTTATGATATTATTAAATGTTGTTTAAATAACCTACTGTATGTGACACACTGAAATAACATCGGTAGCCTACTTTTAATTATTTGTATAGGCCTCTTAATCCAAATGCTGAAGTTCATGGTTAATAATTGACATTTTTAATTTTAAGTTATTAATATGTGATATGTGTGAATATTAAGAGCCTGGTTTAATTTAGAACTGCCATCAATTTTTGCACAGAATTAATTTTAGTTAACCATTATTTCAGTGCAAATGTGAGATGTCAGATATACATACCGATTCTTGCCAGTTTAATAAAATCCAGCTGTCTTAAAGGAGAATCCAATACATTCAGACTGAGATGGTCAAAACACTGACAACCACAATCATGAGAAGATTGCATATGGACTGATGTTTCTTTAACTCATACATTTCCATTCATTAAATTTAAGTCTGGACTGGGCCAAATCCAGAATCCTTAGGATTGTATTGGGACATCCTATCCTTTGTTCCTCTTCTTCCAATTTCCTCCTTGTCTCCTTTTATTTTTTTGTTGAAGTCCATGCAGTAAAAGGTTTTGAATGGAAGAAAATTTGAGCCTGAAAAATTCTATGATTTCTATGCATAGCATATACTGACTCATAATAATCCCATGGAAATCTTGTTAGAATGTTAGTTGTCTTGTTTACTTCGCTTAATCATTGTTAACTGAGCTGTGTCTCAATAACTTGTTTTGTTGTGTTTTACCTTGAAACTAAAATTGCCACAGAAGCATAATTCTAACAACTAATTGCTGTAACTTATTAATATGGCAGACTCACTTCATGCTATACCTTACCCCTTTTCTCTCCTCCATTTCTCCATGATACTTTTCAGGGCTATGTCACAGTCAGTGAAATCAATGAGCTTTACTCACAGAATAAGGGGGACCCTAAGTCCGCCCCTGCTCTGACCAATGCCTCCCCTGAGTCCGAGGTAAACCCCTCCCCTGATGATGATACCACGAAGCCACAGGAGGATGAGGTGTGTGTAGTGGTGCAAAGGACTGGGTGTCTTGTTTAACACACAGAAGCCGATGATGCACAGTGTGTATGAAAATGTACTTCTCCCTATTTTTCTTACCTCTTTTTTTACTATTTCTGCTTTCTGACCTTTTCCTTTCTTCTTTTTAAAGCTCTATTATTCTTCCTCACCTGCCGACTGTACTTCCTCTTCCTCCTCCCATCTAAAACCCTACCCCCTTCCCAAAACCCCCTCTTTGCATTGGCCAGAGAACATGGTGTCATACCGTGATCCCTCTCCCCCACCTCCTCTTCCACTCAAAAAACACCATCAGCATCTCAGGCAGGTAATGTAAATGGTAATTGTCATAAAATGCTTGTTTTGGTTGAATTTTTGCAGCCATTTTGAAATGAAGATAAATGCAGACATTATTAATCACATTAACTGAGTCTGTCCCAAGTTGTATTCAGGATTTAAGTTATGAAATTTTGAGTGTTTCAGTAGCCAAGTGCAACATGGATGCTGACACTGACATAACTTGTCTTGTTTAGCTTTAGTTAGCAGACTGGCAGCATAATGCATTAAATGCAGTCACAATGGCAAAATATTAAACTGTTTGACTATCAAACATTTTTCTTGGATATATAATGAAATTGTATCAATATAAGAGAAATTACAATAAACAAATGCTTCACCATGCCATGTCAGGTTGGCCACATTGTTTTCTCATTTTACTACCACCAGAGGGCACCAAAGTAAGAACTTATACAACCCACTCTCCTACAGTAGGTAGGGACTAAAAGCTATTACTCTGACTTTAGAAAGTGGGACCATCTCAAATGACTAAAAATTAAATTGGATCTCATATATTATTTTATTGATTTAACTAACTTTGTTTTCTTTTTTTATGTGTGTGTGTTTTTGTGTGTGATTTTGACCAGCATTTCCGTTTGCTGGAGGAGAAGAGGAGGTCTGAAAGAGAAGGTGGGTCCCACCTTAGTGACACTCTACCCAGGAAGAAAACTGCTCCCAACATGACACGCCAGTTCACGTGTGCAACACTCGGACGCAGTTTCCCTTCCAAGGTACATGCACTTAAACGAGTCTGTAGACATGAATGAGACAAAGAGAAGATATGAATGCCCACAGTTGGGTCACTAAACTGTCAATAATTGTTTGAAAACTTGTCAAATAATTGTAGTTTATCCTGAATTTAATTTAGTTCTACTGTTAATTGTGTCTCTTCTGTATTCTTCATAGTCCCATCCACCACTGGTGCAGAGCACAAGTTGTGGAAGCATTCTTCCAAGAATTCTCTCATTATCCAGCAAGGAAACTGATTCTCGATGTTTGCATAAAGGTACACACACACCCATTAACATACCCATCCACACACCCCTTTGGAAACCAAGAATAAAGAAAGTGCATGGAGGGGGATTAAGTCAGTGTAACAATACTTACAAACATTCCTTTTAACCGTCTGTTTTCTCACCTTTTGTTCTTCTCTCTCTCACCCAAGCAACCACAACTGTGGGTTTGTGACATGAAAATGTACCTTATATGGTCATAGTATCCCTGAGAGAGGTTTCACGTGTGGGAGTGCACATCATTGTGTTTTGTTTATCTGTCGGTGAAGATTTGGAGGAATGTAAGTGGAGGAGAGCTGCACCATCAGGGGACATACTAAAGTGTTGTTTACAACAGCAGTGTGATTATTTAGTGGAGGCTATTTTGAGTGTGAACATTTAGAGTTGTTAGATCAAGTGATAGATGTATTTTATATGCATTACATTCACAGTTTATTGTTGGCAAAAAGTAAATTTGGAGACGAGACATTTTGCTTCTCACTCACCACTACAATCATTAATTCCACATACATATCTGGAAGTTTGCAGATATTGACAGACATGTTTACAGCTGAAAGATTAAAAGGATGACCAGTTTATTTCCATGCCAAGTTTAATGTGTATACTTTCTTGGTATTTTGATTAAAATTATATTTGCACATGTGCTGACTAAATATGAGCATCCACCCTTTTTAATCAGTTTCAGATCCAATGTTAATTGCTACATATTTTGAGACAGAAAAATTTGGTTTTAAGAAAATTGTGTTGTGTTTTGTTTGTTTTTTTGCTTGATATTGACACATGAGTACTTGGTCTCTCAGTCCCTTTGGTCCCTTGATCTGGCTCATCAGATGGGTGGGTCTGCTGCATGTAGAAGATAGCATCAGTTTTTTAGTGTGCTTCTTCCTGTACCCAGACTCTCTGCCTGAGTACTATAATTGTGCCACTATTCTTTCCTTCTAGTTCAGAGGATGTCTCATTTTCCTTCCAGGGAAATTTGGACTGTTGAAATTACATGTAGATCCCTATTTATTTGTTAGCACTAGTGATTGGATATAGTTTGGATTTACTTTCCGTTGAATGCAAAAGAGTGTGTTTCACAGTGGCGTGTAATTTTGACTCAAAATTGAAGCTGTCTGGGCAAACTGTCACAGGGGATGTGACAAAAACAGGTATAACGCAGATGAGTAGGGATATTGTAACTTATGTTAGTTGTTAGAAAGCAAGCCGCTCTTTTTATTATCTGTTTGTTTGCATTTGTGTTTCCAGGTCAGCCTGGCTCTCGAGCAGCTTCCCAGACAAATGTCTACCTCGATGCCTTTGGGTACCGTGACAACCAGGCATTTGACACAATGAGTGTGGATAGTACAGACTCTATTGACACAAGCATCTCTGCCTGCTCTCCTGACAATGTCTCCAGGTAAGTGTGCGTCACCGACATGTGTTTTGTGTATGTTGATGCATATAGGGTTTTATTATGGTAAACAAATCAAGCCTGTTGGTGGTATTGTTTTCTGATTTTAAATGTAAAATTTCTTAATTCTGCATGTGAGGATGAATACAACTGATCACTTAAAACTGATTTGAAATAGAGGCTTTGAGCAAACTGTCAGTCAAAGAAAGAATGATAGTGTGAGCTTCACAAGAGAGTATAACAAGAGAACAGACAGAAAATTTGAAAATAAAAAACAGCAAAATGTCCCTTTATATTTATAATATGAAACACTAACTTTATAAAATGGAATCAGTGACAACAAAGAATAAAAAAAGAAAAGTGAGCAGAAACTGGTTTAATGTAAAAAATGTGTAGAGTTTTCCCGCCTTTCATGGACCCTCCTAGGAATTGTTGAACTGTGTGTTGTGAGTTGAGGGGAACTCTTGATTAGTTGTCTTCAGGGTCAGGTTACACATGACAGAAAACATAAAGACTGTGCATGTGTGTGTGTCAATGTAAGTATGTGTTTCCACAGTCAACCCCCTCAGATGAACTAGTGTTCGTGGTACATGGAGGTACATTTGGGGGTTCAGCTCATCTGGACTAAAACCATGTGTGCATGCTTTCCCTCTCTCCCCTTTTAACAGTGGTTGCATCTGTCTTTTTTTCTCCCCTTCTTTTGTTTCTTGAAATGGTATGGTCTTTCCTCTGTGCATAGATTTTGCAAAGTCCTAAATCACTTGCAGATTGATCTGCCCGCTTTTTTGTTTTCCTACCTCTGTTATCCTCTGTATGGCTTCAGCTGGATTTCGCCGTACCTGCTTACACTGGATTGGAAGATGTGTGTTGTAACCTGGATCAGTGCTGGACAAAAAAAAGTAGTTTTACGATAGAACTGGATTTTTTTTTTTTGTCGTCTTCTTCGGGATGTGTCCCATTTTGTGGAGGTACAAGTGTTGGAGCAAGATAAAGTTCTTCTTACGTAATCCAAATACTTGAACAAATAGATTTGAAGTGGCTTAGTCTGCAGTGAAGATGAGTGCAATTCCCTGTCATCAAATGAGGTAAGAGAAAGACAAGGGAATGGGAGAAAGAAAAGAATTTATGTTACAATGATGTTGCAGAAAGGGACAGTAATTACAATAAAGTATGTGTTGTATTAGATTAGTCAAAGCCTAAATGCAAAGTGTGAGACTACAATAGCTTTCAGCAGCATTGATTTGTCTATTTTGTTTAGTCATTATTATTCTTACACTGAAAATGTAATTGCATTTTTCATCTTTTACTGTACCTTTTTGTGTAACTTTTCTTACCGTCTCTGTGTTTTGTCTTTACTCGATGATATGTTTGAACTGTAATATCCATAACTTGTTGAAGTGTGTTGTGATATCATCAGAGGTTAGGTATATATTTTGTATTGGTTCCAGAAAAAGAGAATTAGTTTGTTAAAATCAGTGAGGGAGGGAAAAAAACAGTTTAATGACACAAAAATATGCATAAAATGCATCCTTTGAGGTAAATTGAGAATTCATGTGCAGATCATCTGGAGTCAGTGAGCAGATAATAGTCTCAACTAAAGGCAGATATTGACAGTCTGTGGAGACATGGAAAAAGAAAAGACAGCTTCTATTCTTAGATACCCTTAACAAGAAGGCTTCCTTTCCTAATGTATTTCCTTATTGCCTCAGTGCACATGCATGATTGATCAGTGGCCATGAGAATGCTTCGTCATTTAGACAGAAATTGAACACATTATCCTTAAGGACTGTGTTTATTTTTCTGTGTATCCTCATAATGTAATGAAGTTTACATACACATCCAGGGATTTATTCTCAAAAATGTTTTCAATTAACATCACCAGTCTTGCCAACAAAATTGATAATTGGATGCAAACAAGGCTAAGTGCTGCATATCTGAATGTTGTGATAGTTACCCACTCTTGTGATAGTTACCCAAAGATGTAACGCATGAAAAAAGAGACAAAAATTCAGAACAGATTCAGTTTGCCATGTGCACTGCTGCTGGAGAAGGTTTAATTCATTAAATGTATTGTAATATAACATGTGGCATATGTGATTCTGTGTTGTAGTGCCAGTACATCAAATGTGGCCAAGCTGGAGGAGATGGAGCGTCTGCTACGAGAGGCTCAGGCAGAGAAGAACCGCCTTCTCGAGCACAAGGTCACTCTACCATAAAGTCACAATCACAATAATTTTATCATTTATTTCTGCAGCTTTGATGGTAGAGACAGGACTGATATGCAAAGGTTAATGTAAATCTGAAGAGTTTTTTTTCCTCCAAAATGGCACAAGGGACAAGTGAAACTAATTTCCTTGCTGAACTAGCATGTAATTAAATTATTCTCCAGGAGCGAGAGATGGAAATGCGAAAGCAGGCGCTGGAGGAGGAGAAGAAAAGAAGGGAGGACCTGGAGAAACGGCTACAGGAGGAGACAAGCAGACGCCAAAAACTCATCGATCGTGAGGTGAAACTACGAGAGAAACAAAGAGCACAGGTAAGAAAGATAAATGGGGCAGGATACATAAAGAGGAGTGCTCCACCTTTAAACATTATCTTTAGTTTTGAATTTGAATTACCACTTGTGTGAATTAAATACATATGTGTGGTTTCAATGAATTATATAGATTCAAAAGAAATTATCATTACTTGATGCAGCTGCCTTTCCTTATTAATAATCCCATCCACTCTTTCCCCCAGTCTCGGCCATTGACACGGTACTTACCAGTGAGGAAGGACGATTTTGACCTGCGGGCTCACATTGAGTCAGCGGGCCACAGCGCGGACACATGCTTCCACTTGACCATCTCTGAAAAAACTTGCAGAGGCTACTTGGTCAAGATGGGAGGCAAAATCAAAACCTGGAAGAAACGCTGGTTTGTCTTTGACCGCAACAGACGCACACTCTCCTACTATGCAGGTATGACAGAACATCCATTCACATATGTCTGTACCCACATAAAGACACAGTTACTGATTCAAATACACAGACGAGATTGTGTTCCAAAATTTCCTTTAAAAGCATGCTTTTAGCTTGATGAGTTTATGATTTAAGCAAAATGTACTGTTGCATCACAATGAGAAGAAACATGAATGATTTAGGAGGCACTTTATCAAAGTGGTCTTAATAATTTTTTTTTAATTTGGTTATCGTCAAAGCTTGTGTATTGCTTGTGTGAATATGATGGTATAGAAGAGATTTGGTTTATTTTTTTAATTTAATAATTGTACAAAATATTTACGAATGTTGCCACAGAATATTTGAAGCTGCTTTATCTTCTGCAGACAAGCATGAAGTCAAACTGAAAGGAGTCATCTACTTTCAAGCCATTGAAGAAGTGTATTATGATCACTTGAAGAATGCACATAAGGTATGTATTGTATGCATTGTACCACTGTATATAATGTAATTGTATGCGTTATTAATTCCTGTCTTAAGTAAATTTTATTGTTGTATTTTTATTTGTAAGGTAATCTTTCTCCCACTGTTTAATTTTTTGTTTCATCCCTCTTAGTGGCTTCCTTTTTGTAAATAATTGGGTGTTTTCCTTCTTCAGAGTCCAAACCCATCCTTGACCTTCAGTGTTAAGACTCATGACAGAGTCTACTACATGGTTGCTCCCTCTCCTGAGGCCATGAGGATCTGGATGGATGTAATTGTCACAGGTGCTGAGGGATACACCCAGTTCATGGTGTAGGTTCATGGTGACAGGGTTATGGTGGCAGGATATGCCAAGCTATAGCTGTGCTCTATTCCTTTTTCTATAAATTGACTTTTGTAAGCATCTAGATAGATATTGTTGTCATCTATGCTGAGTAATCAACACAGTTTCTGTTGAGACTGCTGCCTTTAGTTAACTAAAGATATTAATGTAATGTTGTATCTGCGCCATTTGCAAAATGGACAGGGTTTTCCAATTTTATTTGGACCATTCCATGTTAAGTAGTAAGCTGATAATGTATTTGATGATAATTCTGACAATGTAATGCAATCAGGTCCAAACAAAGACACGAAGTTCAGGAAATTGGTGCTATGGTGCACTGCAGTGCCTTGTAGTGTGCTCAGTTGTATCTCAAGGATTTGTTTAGTGTGATTTTACAATTGAAATATTGACCTGAACTTACCACTATGACTTCTATATTATATCCACATACCAACATATCAGTATTAACGTCATTTAACATGTTTGATTAGTCATGGAAAAACTTGTAAAGGGTTTAATGCTAGATTTTTATTGTCTTTTTTGTTCCATTCTACATGTTCACCATAATGCATATAAACTAGCAATGGTAGTGTAATGGTAGAGTTATTGTATTTTAATTTTCCACTTTCAGCTTGATTTAATTATATGTATCATTGCTACAGAATCTTCAGATCAAAGCTGTTTGCATGGATGTGCAGACATGTATCACATGTTATTATTGTATGTCTTTTTATATATATTCACAAACTTCAGAAGTGCCTGTTTTTTATGCAAATCCATTTACTTTGAGCCTCTAATGAAGCTCCAAGGTGCTATTCTTAAAGAAAATCCAAGCCAAAGCATATTTACATTGGTAGATAATTATACTCTTGATGTTGTACTTATCAGTTATTAAAGATGAATTAGATGGATTATTGCACTGTGTATACATCAGTGTCAACACAGGCTCAGAAATGAAGCCGAAACAAGTGACTTCTAATTTGACGTTTAGAGTTAAAGCAGAGAAATGATTTATTTGTGATATATGTACATTTTGTTGTAGTTAAATTTAAAATTATTATGACACTTAATTATCCATTAACGACTAAAGGCTATGCCTTTTTAATTTTCATATTTGTTTTATTTTGTCATGTGAATTGTCTATATTTTTAAGAGCTCCTTGTATTTGTACACTAAAAGACCAAACTGTTTTTGGTGAGAAATCATAAAAAATGGTTCTGAGAGAGGTCTTTGTTCAAATTGTCTTGGATTGTCTCAAATTGTGTTGTTTTCACATGTTGCAGAGACATGATCTATGGTACAATGAGCAATAAAAACAGATTATTGTGCTGCTTTGATCAATTAGCTTTCAATGCATTCATGTTTTTTTTTTCATGGTCACTAAAGCTGCTTCAGTCATACTGCGTAAGAAAATTTCTGTTTTCTGATATGTAGACTACATTATATTTAAAAGGTATTCTCCGCTACTTTTGTCACATTCTGTTATGTTGCAGCATTATGCGAAAAATGTTAAATTAATTTCCCCTATCCGTCAGTCTAATGTTACACTGTGTGACAAAGCAAAAACAGAATTTTAGAAATCTATGCAATATCAAAACCTACAACCTCTGCTAAGTGTAATCATTTTTTTTGTTGATCCTATTATACTGTATTTATGCATGCATTTTTTGTATTTCTATATGAATAATAAAATGTATGTATATCTTTTTATATTATGTTTTAAGAAGTTTGTTTTTGTGCACGCTGCCTTCTTATGTCTCAAAATACACTCACTTAAACAAAACTATGGCATTGACAACATGACATCATATAGAGATATCAGTGGCATTAAACTTTTCCACAGTAATCAACAAATACCAATGTAACTTTCACTTCTATTAATTGTACCACTGACCTGTTACAGAAATCTGAGTGTGTGTGATTTCGCGCAGCTGCTAAAAGGGGCAAAAAGTATGTTCTTATGATGGTAATTAACTATTTTATCTCATTTTTAAGCATCATCTTGATGTTGCACTGATTTGTAATAAGTTAAATTCTCAATCTGTCAGGGGTTTGGATTGTATGTAACTGCAACAGCACTCCCTATCCCTGAAGCTGGACATAATGAGAAATATCCACTGTTCAGCTGTTTCTTCAGTTTAGTTTTCAGCAAAATGACATGCCACTGCTTTAACAATCATCTTAATTACAGGATGATTAAAGGTGTGACTGAGCTGGCAGGTATATAACGCATGAAATTCATTTTAAGTTTTTACCTGCAAATAAATAAATTCTCAATGTAGCATTAAATAAACATGTGTAATGAAATTCCAGTCCCATGCAAGAGGTAAATGTTTGTTTTAGTAAAGTCAACATTACTAAAACATACAGATCTCATAAGATTACAGACAGCAATAATCTTATTTAAAGAAAAAAAACATACCAGAATATGCAGAATTTGTTCACTGAAAGGGAAGGGGTTTATAATTTAACATGTGTATGTATATATATTGTTTTCATGTTCAAAATAAACTACCATTACAACTACTAACAAGAAAAACGTGAAATATGTAAACAACATAACAAAAGGGAACCACATAACACAGTAAGCCTGATGTGTAACATTTCAAAATTATATTGCAGACATGATCACTGTATGCCAAAACAAGTAGAGGTTCTGGGTTGCAAATTAAAATGCACTGGGAAAATAATTTGCTGGCACTTTAAACTGGAGATGCATCAGAATAAGTAGTAAATGGATATGTTGACCTTCACCTCCTGTGAGACCCAACCCCACAACCTGTCACATATAACTACTATAATGTTAACACGTTAAACTGATATCACTTTCAAGACGACAGAATAAACCCAGCATGCAAACACTGAGTCTGCACTGGACATATGCTGTTCACAGCAGGTGTCTGCTGAACACACTGTAGTAGGGAGTTGTGACTACATGCGCCTGTTTAAATACCATAGTTAATGTTTTTCCAGCAGTACAGATGTTGCATAAGAACACAAATGAGAGAACTAACTTTTTTTTTTTTTTTTTTTTTTTTTACAGAGAACTTACTGTTAAAATCTGTTCGGGATGAAATAATTCACAGGTTATCGCTTTGCAGTTGTGAGAACTCCAGTGGCTGTGTGTGACAGAGACCAACAAAAGGTCTGGTGACCATATAAGGAGTCACCTTCTGCACAACTTTATATCAGGTCACCAGTGACGTTGACCAACCCCACATCCTTGTGCTCTAAATAAGCTGCTTTGCTCATACAATTTATAGGTGATGTCATCTTATATTTCACCCTCTGGTCATTTAATCTGTCATCTGCACTCTGGTAATGTGTCTCGGAGGACTCTGCACTACAGTCGTTATCTGAAGAAGGAACTGGACAATAAGATCAGTGGCTTAATATAACAATAAAAGCTGGAAGTGCTGTTTGGGCAGACTGTGACGCCAGTTGAAATACTCTAGATCTTGCATGCTGAACCTTGTGGTCCTCTCATTAGATCATTCAGCATTATAAGCTGTGCAGGGTATCACAGGATGAGATTAGTGTAAGGGTTTTAAGGTTCATTTAAGGGATATATTTAAGAGCATTAACAGATTTATTGATAATAAGACCAGGCCTCAGTTTGCTTTGCTGGCTAACCCTTCTGATTCACCCTGGATCAGTTCAGTCAACAAGCCTTGGCTATAAATAGGCTCGAACCACTGTGTGTGTGTACCTGGTATTCCTCATGTTGTGGGGACCTAAATCTGTCTACGCAGTCACATTATGGGGACTTGTCTTCCTTATGGGGACAAAAATCAAGTCCCCATAAAGTAAATTGCTACATTTTAAGGTGAAGACATGCTTTAAAGTTCGGCTGAGGTTAGAAATAGTCCAGCAGTAATTACGGTTATGGTCAGGGTTAAGATAAGCCAGTAGTACTTATTATAAACTTATAAACTAAATGGTCTGAGGACATTTTGTCTGTCCCTCACCTGAAAAGGACTTTTTCAACGTTAGGGGACCTGGTTTTAGGGTTAGGGTTAAAATTTGGTTTAGGTTAGGGTTAGACACCTAGTTGTAATGGTTACAGTTAAAGGAGGGGATAGGGAATGCATTATGCCAAGGGTAAGGGTTAGGATATGAGTGTCCTCTTGTTGCAGAAAAATATGTGTGTATGTTTATCTTTGAGGCCCCCCCAAAAAAACCCTAACCCTAAACCTGTGAAGACATTTTGGATAGTCCTTACAACTTCACGTGGATTTTTCGGGGTTAAGATTTGTTTTTAGGGTCACTGTTATACTTTATAGGTTTATATTCGGGTTAGGGTAAAGCATTTACAACGGAGTTGTGATGGTTAAGGTTAGGGTAGGGGGGCTAGGGAAAGCGTATGTGTCCTGACTAACAATGCTGTACCAGAACGTGTGTGTGTGTGAGGGAGGGCGAGAGAGGGACACACACACACACACACACACACACTTTTCCCCTTTGGTCTCTGTAATCGAGCGTCGAGCTTCACGAGCACTACCTTTGCTCATATGCACGGTGCTAGTCGCACTGGATTCCACGTAAACACCGCAAACCTGACAAAGACTCGGAGCAGCAGCCCGTCGTGAACTCGTTAGAGCACGCGCGCGAGTGAGTGAGTGAGTGAGTGACTGGGGAAGGAGGAGGCGAGCTGTCTTTTATCACCCATCTCACCAAAAAAAATGACTCGACATGGCTGTGGCTTTGACACAACACACACGGCTCTGCAAGCGACCGTGGGAATCATAAGCAGCTGAGAGAGTGAGGCGCAAACCATCTCGATGAAAGTCGTAAGGTATGTCCGTATCCGTTGTTATTGTTAGGTTATTGTTGTTGTGTCGTGTTCATTACTGGTACACAGTAAACGCCACTAAAAGGCCAGTGTTATTTCCCTCTGTGACACATCACAGCAGCTGGACAGGCAATGTGCCGTGAATTGGATTTGTAGGTCTGTGAACGGGGGATATGCTATGCTATGCTACGCTGTGCTAAGCTAACTCTTGCTTCATATGAGGCGATACGACCCCTGTAACATATGTTTCGAGATGACGGCGATGCTACTAGCACTTTTTTTTTTACGAGAGACTGCTTAAATTCAGCCGTTTCCTCACTGAAAACGAAAAACGACCACCCGTCTTACGCAAGCGCATTTTAATTGTTAGTGCTAGTCGTTATGGGAACATTAAAATACGACAACAAGCTTCCAGGAAGTAACCAGTGCAGTGCATGTAAACATCACTTTCCAGTAAATGTACACCAGGCCTTTATTTTTACGGTGGGTCCAAGTGGGCTAAAAGCAAATTTAAACAAACTGCATTCTCATATCCCAAAATTGTTTGTGTGGTTTCCCTTTACATAACCATAGTCTACGAATTAGCTTTAATTTCAAGTGCATTCCAAATTTGAAATTTGAAACAGAAATCCTTGTAAAAGGAAGAAAAGGAAACAACACGTTTCACAAGTGAGTGTATTTGCATGTGCTCTCTACCAGTCTCCTCCTTTCCTTTTATACTAAGGTTGACCTCTGTAACTGTTTGCCCTTGGCAATAGTGTCCTCCATGGGGCTTGCTTGTGTGTAACTAAAACACACAAGCGTTGTAAGCATAATAATAGTTGGATATTCAGATCTCTCCTCAGTCGTAACTCTCTTTTTAAAATGTCCCCATAATAACAAGAACGACTGTATGTCTGCCTTCCAGCCTGATACATTAGTTATAGGCTAGTAAAAGCAAAGAGCTATATGAAAATGGGCTCAGATTCCTCATGGTTTTTTCTTGATTAGTGATTTTTGTAAGCAATGCTGTTAACCCTGAAGAATTTATTTTGCATAACACAGGAGAAAAAAGAAGGAATAAAACAACAAGGCCAGAGCTGCAGGAAGGGACATGTGTTTTTCTTTTGTGACTGCCTGCGCTGGAAGATATTTAGTTCTGTTGCTTTGGAAATATATCAATATAGGTAAAAAAAAAATTGGCCTGATATCAAGGACTGATGCATTAGCCAGTATGCAAAAAGCTCTATTAAACACACACACACGCACGCACACACACAAATCAGTCAAGTCAAGTGGTGTGATTATAGTGGCTGCACTGGACCTTTGTCACTTACATTCCATTTACTGGCTCCAATGTGTGTTAGAGGTGCTTATTTTGGATCTTTGTAGTCTTGGTTAAGATCCAAACATATATATTCAAAAAAAAAAAAAAAATTGGGGGTTCATGATAAATAACAATAGGAGATGAGTAAAACCACTAAATTAAATTCAACTACATTTAAATACAGATTAATTACCCAGGTGTGGTATTTGGATTCAGGTCTTCAGGGACACTGTCCCACAGACATATAGACCTTTAGATCGTTTAGTTGTAAAATGATGCTTTACTGTGGATTTTGACTTGGTTTAATTAAAAAGCTGCTCATAGAAGGGTTATCAAGTCAAAGCATAACTGATGAGCCCTATGTACAACGAAGGCCATAAAAAAGCTTTTATAGACCAATAAAGTGTCTCAATTCATATTCATATCTGATGCGGACATGTATTCAGTGCAGACACTTTAAAATGGTTGTAATTTGTGAACTCTTCATGGTCTTTTAGTATGTAATAGTTTCTGCTGCTTCCAGTCAAATTCATCATTATGAGGCTCTTTACACTAATGGGTGATTACAGCAGTGAGGAGTATAGTTATGGGCCTCTAGACTCAACCCTTTTCTGTGATGTTCTTGGATCTGCTGCTCATTTAGAGTGCACATGCAGGTGGATGGATCAGACTATTCTTATGGGTAAAGGTCTACAAAGTCTGTATTACATGGTTCGTGTCCTGTATGTGATTTTTGAAGTAATTAAAGTAATCTGTTAGTGACGGGATTCCAAAATGACTGAATGTGTTTTGAAACTACTAGACACGTCATCGTTCTTTTTCATTTTGATGAGCTGATTATTCATAACATTAGACTCCGACAGTGACTCAGTGGCTTTCAAAGCACTTCCAACTGCAGCTACTGCAACAGTTAGGTTAGAGGTAGTGTAAGAAAACACAACAGGTTTTGTCTGTTGTGTTTGTCTGGTCCTTCAAAGTGCATTTGCTTTGAGCTGCACATAACAAATATTAATTGTTTGGTTCTTAAAATTTTGATCTCTATTTTGTTTAACCTTGAAATAATGATGTTCTCAAATATCTTGCTTTGTCCACAAACCAAACCAAAATTATTCAGTTTTAATGATGTTGTGATGATGTTAATGTTATGTTGAATAAAAGAATGCAGAAAATAACAAGATTTAAGAAGCTGAAGTATCAGAGAACTTGTTTTTAATTATAAAAAAACTCTCAAACCTATTAGTCAGCCATCCAAATAGTTTAGTTAACAGTTAGTTGAGTAATCACTTTATCATTGACACACCGTCTTTTTTTTCTTTTTGCAATCCATTTGGAGCTACATCCACCATAAGCCAAATAATAATTGAAACTATAAGCAGTATACACTTCCATGTTGGGTATGCTAGCAAGATGCCAATTGATGCAGCTGATTGCAACATTGTGCAAATGACAAAGATTTTATCTGTGTGGCTTACATGACGACATTCCATGACAGATCTGCTGTCTTATCAGTTTTGACGTACTGGGCATGTTAGAAGATCTACATTTGACATAGAACTTCCTGTTTGCTGGTGAAACACTGAAATCTACAATGCCTCCACAATGAAATAATGTATCCAACATTTGATGGATACATTATTTCAGTAGCAGGACCTCATTTAAAATCATCACTGCAAGTTCCAGAAAACGTTGCCAAATCACATGGGAAATTAAAATTTGGCTGATATTCCATGAGGGTATGTCTCCAAGAAGTTTTTTTCTAAGTCTTGAAATGTAAAGTAAAATGTCATCATGATGCACGTGTGATGGTATATTTGTTTATTTGTTCATTCTACACCTTTAATCATTTAGTGTGGTATATGAATCCTAATAATACCAAATGGTGCTGAGCCATAAAAATACAAACCTGGTATCTTAACTAATTTCATGAGTATACAAGTGCATTTTGATTGAGAAGAATTTGATAAAGAAACAGCCTTTTTTCTATGAAGCTTGTAGGAAAAAGTCAGTATAGGTTACTCCAGATGCTTCACATGTTGACACTGCACTTCAAAGAACTTAAACTGTGCACTGAATTCACTGATTCACAGGTTACTTACTAGTGCATACAGGAATAACATCGCCCTCTTTATTTTCACCATATTATATAGAGGCTATCACAAATGTCATTATTATGTCAATATTAGTTGTTATTATACAGTATATTTGTCATGTGAGACTTTGCTCTGTAAAAGCCATACAGTTACTACTAAGTAATGGAGGATCCACTCAATAGGCAATTTCGCAGGTGACGTTTGACCTGCACATTACTGAAGATTTCTATTAATAGATAACCATGTGGGAGTGAGCCAACTTCCCCAATACCAGGAGTCTGAAATGGAAACGGCAAAATAAGATTCAGCCTTTATTTTCGATATATAATGCTGTATACACTGTATTGTTAAAGTTGTCAAACGTTTTTACACCCAAACCACATTCATGCAACAATACCCCTTGTGCTTTTTTGGCTGATGTGTTGTGTTTACTCTCAATGTTTGTAATGTCTGCATGAAAATTTCCTGACTGTTATTTAATGGAAAAAAAAAATCCATCCTAAAAAGTGGGATTTGTGACACTAATAAATAAATGTTTTTAATGGCCACATGATAGTACATATATTGGCATTTCACATACAGTACCAGTCCAAAGTTGGGACACAAAGACTTTGGACTGGTTCTGCATATAGATGTGTCATTTACCTTCTCTGATTAGGTTTTATATATTTAACTCTAACCCTGTGATTATTCATAGATTTTTTTTTGTGGGATAATTATTTGTTTGAATGTAATAATTAAATATCAGATGTAGATAAGCTTTCATATCTTCTCTCTAACCTTTTCCCTCTTCTGTCCCTCCTCCCATAGTTGGGTTGGATGGCCATGGACCCATTCAGCCAGCTTATCCTCACTATCTCAGTGACCAGTTTCTTCACCTTCCAATGGCTCTTCCACAAGGTCAGTCCCTGGATGTCCATGCGCATCAGCCCAGGCTTCACTGGGCTCAGTGACAAGCAGAAGGTGGAATGGAACTCAAGGTGACTGCCTGACTTATGGTTTTGATGATATTGAATATACACATGCTATGTACAGAGGAGAGTGTAAGCACGGCTCACATGGCCAGGAGGGATTTGTTTCTCCTGGGTCCAAAGAAAATCACTAACAGTCAACCCACATATTTCCTGTGACACATGATTCCTGTATCTGATCGCTGGTATGATGTATTCTGTGTTTAGCAATACTGATTTGCTTTTACATGGCAATCCAGGTTCTGGTACCTTGGTGGGTCCTCCATGAAGTGGTGATTTGACTGTTGCATTTTTTTCAATTTAATCCCATTATTTTAAATGCACAGTATGTCATTCTTCCACTAGAAATGAAATACTGTGTATGAAAATAATACTCAACATGGTACATGTATACAAGATGAGTCTTAGATTTTTAGAATTCATAATAAATGCAGAAATGTTACATGTCATTTATTTAACTTTTACCCACCCTAAACCTTGTTTGAAATCCACACATTGTATTTTTTTCCCTGCTGACATCATGCATTTGTGCAGTACATGCAATCATTGTGGTGGGTGGTGAGATGATGAGAATTTGTTCCTTCGCACTCTAAGCTTGCATTCTGCCTGGAAACAGGATCAGTTGGTTTCTATTATGTGACAGGAAGTGAGGGAATGTCCATTTTCCCTGCAGTGTCTTTGTATACATTTCATCTCATCTCCAGTCTTTTGTATACATTTTCTGAATTCTGCATTCAATCTGGTATGACAAAAAAGCAAAGTGCAAAGTTTGCTGGCCCCTGGTAACATAAGCAATGTAAGATCTGACATTGGACAGATAAACTAATCAAGCCTGATGATGGGCTATGCTCCGCTAAAAAGTGATATTTGTATAACGTACTTGTCTGTACAGACAGTGTATGGTCAGAAACAACACACTCTCATTGGTCTGAATGTGTGTTGGTTCACTTGTGAGGATTAAAAGTGCAGTGCTAAACCATGAAACAGCTCCAAGGGCTTTTTCGTGAGTAAAGAAAGATCCTTGTGAGAAGGTTACTGAACTAAAAAAACACCCTAATCCAAATAATGTTTTGTTTTCAATTTAGGACTGTGTCAACGTTTCATGCACTGTTGGTGGGAATCTTCTGCCTCTACATTTTGTGGTTCGATGACCCCGTCAATGAAGACCCAGTCTGGTGAGAGAGGCTTTGTGTTAACCTTTACTTTAAGTACTTATGAATCATTGGCATGGCCAGTCTGTCTTTCTTTTCTTGACTGGATCACATGTAATGTGTATTGAACGAGTTTGGTTGGTGTCTTTTTTTTCCAAAGCCAAAAACAAGAGCAGAAGTTTTCCTCTTTGTGCTGTCCACTCGTGCTATCACAGTGCTATCACAGTGGTTATTTAATTAGGGGATGGAACTTAATGCTGTTAGATGTAGATAATGATGGACTTACCATGAACCTGTCACATCAAAAATGGTCTCAAGTAAGACAAGGTGATCTAGCTCAGGTTGAGGAAGCGTTTGGTTTTTGCTCAACTGGGAGTTGAGGCACACAATTATTTTATTTAAATTATAATGACCTTTTTACCATTTTAAAAAGTGCAACACCAGTTCTGTCCCATATATAATGATTTTATTATATGTAATATTGGTCTGCACCCTGTCTCTCGCCCTATGTCAGCTGGAGTTAGGCACCAGCACCCCCCGTGACCCTTAGTGGATAAAGTGGTAGAAAATGAGTGAGAGTGAGTGAGTAATATTGGACTGCATAAGAAAGTTGTTTTTAGTTGGATTGAATTGCCTACCAATAAGAAAGATTGTCCACATCTTACACAAACTACACTAAATATGAACTGAAAATGATTAAAGACTTAAATACAGCTCCTCCATCCAATTTCAGAAAAATGTCTAAAAGCCCGTACAGGACAATTTCATTACACAAACGCAGTCAAACCTAATATGTATTTTCAACAGGGGAGATCCTACACTGGTGAAGACAAATGTTGCCATCACAACAGGCTACCTCATATCTGGTAAGACAAACATACTGTTTAATAGTTGTAGTGAAGATGTAACAAATATGCACACAAATAATTTATGTGGGATGATGAACTGAACAAAGTTAAAACAAGAAATGTTTTGCCCAAGTATTTTAGTATAAGTTTTAATCAGTTGTATGTAATTTAAATGTTGTAATAGCATCAATGACATGTTCTCTCTTTTTCCCCTGTACTCTTGTTTTGCAGATCTGCTGCTAATATTTTACTATTGGAAGGCGATAGGCGACAAGTTTTTTGTAGTTCACCATCTGGCAGCATTGTATGCTTACTACTATGTACTGGTGAGTGCCTTATTGTCCAATAGCAGAACGTGCAGGCAAGATGGGAAGGAGACAACCAAGGGTGAACAGCTTTGTCCTGTCATGCTGGGTGTTTTAACTAATGTAGCCATTATTTTTTAAGTATCCATGGTTATTTCTGCACAGCCATTTGCCACAAATAAGTTTATTTAATACTGTATACACAAAGCAAGTCTAGTCAGTTTATTTTGTAAATAATGCATTAAAAAGATCAAGGACATACCAGAGAAGGAAATGTAACACATTTTTAAAATATGCCTGTATTTCAGCAGGACTTTATTAAAGTATATAAATATTAAGATGATTGCTGCTGTTTTTGTATGGGTATTTATAGAGATTGCTTAGAAGATTACTGATAATAAAATAACAACCTAATTTGTTTTGTGTGGATTAGAATAACGGTGTTCACTGTTTTTGAATTAGTTGGACATTTCACTGAGGTTAAGTAATAAATACATAAGAAAACATGATATTGACCTTAAGACAGCTTCTTGGTGTATTTAAAGTAATAAGTGTAGCATTGGTGATTCCTGCACCGCTACTCTACAGTTGGCTCTTATCTAGATATGGAGATCATTATGTGTACTCAGCTGTGCTGTTCACTCTTGGTTAAATCTGAAACCCTCTAGGTCGCCAGGATCTGTCGCATAATTATTAGAGAGATGAATGACTATGGTATTTTTTGCATGGAATGCTCAATAATGGTACCGGCTGATGACCCCCAGCCTCCCTCACCTTACCCTTACAGTATCTGTGCTTTCTGTTTGTTTTACCGACCCCCTTTAATGTTGTGTGAACTGAACGTAAGCCAAGCTTTTCTGAACTAAGCGCAGCTGAATGCTGAACTGTTAGCGCTGTGTGCATGCTGGCAGCTTTCTACACAGACAAGCTTCCTTTCTTGTTACTGTGCATGCAACAAACGATTTATAACTCTCTTAATTATTCAACTGAATATCGACTGTACCTTCAGGCTGTCTGTTTTTGTACCAGAGCCTAGTTCTGCTTCCTCTTTCTCTCTCTTGAACTTGACACTCCCTAATAGGTGAAAACTGACCAAGCCACTCATATAACATCTGTGTGATGCCAGATGGTCAAGTGTATCAAAAATAGCTGTCCTTTTTTCTAAGACAATGTTGAATGTATTATGTCAGGTCTACCCTTGAATTGCTGCTGTTGTATTGCTCTTAAAAGTCAGGATTCTCCTTACAGTATATCCACATTACTGTAGTAAATTAAACTTTAAAGCCAGCAGTCTGTCGATACAGTACATTGTACTGTTTTCACCCTCCAGTTACTGGCTGGATTTACAGATTTCTTCTCTTAATGTTATGCATTAACATTATGCGTCATATTTTCCATCTGTATTTGTACGCTGCCATTGCAATGTTGATCATTGTAAACTTTTTTTTACCATAAATCCAGCCATTCATTTAAAAGAATCGGAGCAAGCTGCTATTTAAAACAACTAGGTAGTTGAGATGAAGTAGGCCATACTGTTACTGGACACTTGTGACTGAATGACAGAATATATGTTCCCTATTAAACAACTGCAATAGAAAAAGAACTTATTGCAAGTCACATTACAGTAGGCATATTATGGTTGCCGTAAAGGCCACAAAAAACTCTTGATGTCATTTTCATTTTTATTAAGTTTTGTACTCAACTTTGTCACATGTTGTCTTAGTCTTATTAGTTAATGTGTTGAGTGTGCTTATCTGGTAGTGTACATGTCAAATATACAAAAAGGTTTACCTTCTCAATACATGACTTAATATCTTGACTTATATATACCCTAATCAAAGCCAAATTAATTTTTTTTAATATTGATTTAGTGTTGGAAATTCTGTTCTTTAAATATACAAATCGGCTTAATTTAACGAATGCTTTGGTGTGGTTTGATTATTGGTTAGTCATCTACTAGTGCCTTGGTCAAAATTGAGTTCAGGTCTATTTTTGATGGAATAATACAGTAGCATACTGTCTGCTGTTTGTGTGTCAAATTTAACATTTGTGTGCAGTTTAATGCTCATAAATATGAAAATCTATGCTATTTAAATGTTAAATGCATGCTTTCATCTTGTCCTAGTGTCGCTTCTTAGTTGCTTCCAATTGTGGTGGCATCGGTTTTTTTTGTTTGTTTGTTTGTTTTTTTTTTCAAAATGTATCTGTCTGGTCTGTCTGTCTCTGTGTCCTTCCGCTGACTTTAATATAAATAGCCCCTGTTCAGACCCTACATGCAAAAACTACCAATAAATAGTTGGGTTGTGTCATGCAAAAACTACCAGATGAGTTGGTGAATCATTCAGAGACCCAAAGCAGGTCTTGATCTAGATGGGGACTTCTTTATTCCTGTCTTGTCTGCTGTTATTGCTGCTGTGTCACACTGAGCACATACAATGCCCAGTCACAGTATGGACTTACCAGTTCCTAGAGGTACGAGCATGCTCATGCTAGGTGAAGAGTACACATCATGTTGTAGAGAAACAGAAATGCAGATGTACCCTCTTTATGTTGCATAGTAAGTATGTTTCAATGGCAAGCTTTTGTTTCAGCTCTGACGGTAAGTCTTGTTTTACATGCTCTACAAATCAGGCCACAAGCCAAGTAACCCTGGATTCTGTTTTTTTTTTTTTTTTTTTATTTAAGAGGTTTTATTCAAACTGAATGCTGTGATTTTTAATCCTTCATTTGAGTGGGGAAAAATTAAAACGGTAACGTTCAAATGACAGCACTCGCTAAAGCACATTTTCAGGCCAAGCACTTCATGTTATTGTTTAATGTTCAACATATAATAATAATAATGATAATAATAATAATAATAATAATAATAATAATAAATTATTGTTTAAAGTATTGTAGGCAAAACCACATTGGTTTTATAATAGTCTTTTCCATTCAGCAGCAGCTAAAAATGCCTTGAAGAATAAGAATTCAGAATTAGATATAAGCCCAAGAAATCATAATTCATCTTTGATCTTAGGTTTCTGATTGGCGATTACGCTACACGCAGGACAGTGTGGAATTCATTGTCTTTAAAATTGTGACATGTTTGACAGTTGAACATTTTACTTTTTACTCTGCATGGCTTTTAATTGCTCCCATAAATCGTGGCTGGCCAACTGGATGTATGTGTCGTACTGTTTATGTTTCAGTCTGTGATGTGTTGTATTTGCTCAACATCTGTTTTAAAGTATAGATCTTATCTGGATAAATTGCCTTGCTGTGTGGTCTTTAAACAATGTCCTTTAGGATGAGAAGACAGGTGTTAGCAATGTAGTCAAAAATTAATAATAGTCTGGATTATGTTTAACCATAAATAAGTACAAAATGCCTTATGGTATTTGGACACTTGTGCATGTTAAATCCTCTTGAAGTGGTGATGATGAGGAAAAGCTGGTATAATTCATTTTGTGTAATGTATGGCAGTCTGTCCTATATCCATGCATTTACCAGACATAATATTTTACACATCCCATGGTCTTTGTGTCCAGTTCCTTGTGTGCAGGATGGGTTTCTACATACAATAAATGAAGTGAATGAATCGTTCAGAAGGGATATTACGGATGATGGTCTAATTTTGGCCTGCACATTTTAAAGGAATAATTATGTTTCCTGACAGAGAGATCTGTCAAAAAGCTCTATATTTGTTGGGGACTAAATCTAATTTTAGCTCAGAGTTTCCCAAGCCCTTCAATTACATCTTGAATTTTAAACTAAATTATGAAATATGTCTTATAAGGTCTTGAAATATGAAATATAACTGTTTAAATATGAAATATAACTTAGTGTTGATGCTTTGTTGAAGTCTTGGCTATGCAATGAAGTGAAACTGTTGCTGTTTTTCTGATATACTGATTAATGGTACTTGTGTTGCCCTGAGGAGCGGATGGTATTTCTGCTGATTCAAATGACTCTGTGTCTTGTTCTTGTCCCTTTTTATTTTTTCTTGTCTTCCTGTTCTTGCCTTGTTCTTCCAGGGCCAAGGAATGTTGCCTTATTTTGCTAACTTCCGTCTGCTCGCTGAGTTTTCTACACCGTGTGTGAACCAGCGGTATGTACCTTATTATTAATGACCTGGGGCCTCATTTATAAAACTGCACCAAGTTCACAGGGGCGTATGTATGAAACACAGAAAGCCCTCACACTTATTTATGATTTATAAAACCATCCGCACACATGTCCCATGCCAGTCTCCCTTTATAAATCACATCAGCTTTTGCAAGATTTAGTTCTTGCCCATAGTTGCCTAAAATAAATAAAATGGTAAAATACCCCCAGATAATATCAATTAATCCAGAGTATCACGAATTTCACACGTGAAATCAAGCTACTTGTTAGTGAAGTGGATACGCACCAAAATTTTTATTTGGTGTTGACATCAGTAATGCCAAAAAGACGTCGGAGTGGCAGAATATGGCAGGTGCTGTGAACGCAGCTGCCTCAGAAGGCCCTGGCTATGGTGCATATTAAATGTCTTCTCCGGCACACTGTGGGCTGTGGAAAGGGTTGAGTAGACTCTAGCTAAGTGGCCATCCTCTGTTGCTTTCAAGGTTAGTGAAAGGGTTTGACAGTGTAAGGAGGGTTGTTCATCAAATTGTAATTGTACTTACAGTAATGGTCAAACCTAGAAACTTGGATCATAGAAGCCGAGCACTGGCCAGCATTTCTAACTTCTCTCTAAAAATTTTCTCCCTCCAAAGCATTCCATTTACCAAATCTTCCAAGTGCCAAATAAGTGTGTCATGATTTTTTTTTTAATAATGCTGGCATGAAATGAAACCAAAACATGAGAACATAGTTTCAGTATATAATAATTATGTGCAGATAATTCACTCTGATCCTCTCAGCTGAAAGGTAATCCATCCACCTTGCTACCTAATTAACAAGGTGGATGTTAAAAAGGGACAAGAATGTGTGTCATGCCACAAAAGTATTTTTTAATAATTGCAGCATTTAATTTAAATCATATGTTGGAATAGGGGATACCTTCTATTCATTTTGAATGAAGTTTTTTTGGTGAAAAAAGATCTCATGAGCAGTAATAATTGAATTTGTTTTACACTGAGGCAACATTTAAGCAATTTCTGTTAATTCTTCCTTCCTTCCTAAGTTGCAGTTTCTCCTGTTTTCCGTTTATGTACACATGGGTTAGTCTTTATAAATGAGGCCACTTTGGGTCTTGAGGTTCAGGGTAACTCAACTAATTGTTAGAAATGTTAATTGTATGAACTTATGGCAACTATTCATACCTGTTATTCACATCATCCTGAATGATCCCATTGTATACGACTGCTTACACTCAGCATTTATTTGTGTCCAGGGTGTGTCTGCTGTGACCATATTAGAGGATTTGGTTTCCTACACCCTGTATTTAAATAGACACTGATGCCATGTCTGTTTGCATGTACAAGTGTACTCATATAGATCTGATGTGTCTGATGTCAACATGTTTGTGTGTATGTCTGCATGAGTGACGGTAGAGAGAGACAGAGAAGAACTGAATGAATCAAACCTCTACTCATTCTGCTCTAACATGAAATAAGACTTTAACCATTGCAAAACAAAAGGCTGATCAGTGTTAATATTGTAGTGATAGCTAAAAATAAGTCAAAGATGGAAACTGATTCATAAAAAAACTGTGAAACTGCAGCAGAATAGAGGACATCAGCTAAGGAAGCAGTCTCTAATCCGTCCTGAGGACAGATTGTATTCATGCAGTTTAGGAAATGTGACTAGATGAGTCCCCAAACCAATTCGGATTGGGGTTTCTGCGATCAGATCAGATCTGAGGACACATGCATGGCAGATTGTGAGCGTTCAGACCTGTACATTAGCCTGTTCACTGAACCAATCTCTCAGGGTGGATGTTAATAACAGGTCTGAATGGGATAACATGGTTGCATACCTAACATACTTGAACAATTATTGCAACTGTAAAGTCTGAAGTTAAATTGTGATTGTCTTAAAGTTTTAAATGTGTACATCATCATCCTGTTGTGTTTCAGCTGGTTCTTTGAGGTACTTGGTTATCCCAAGTCCTCCCGGCCCAACATGGCAAATGGTGTTGCCATGGCTTTAGTCTTTTTCATGGTCCGCATCGCCGTCATGCCAGTCTACTACAGTCGTATGTATGCAGTCTATGGCACTGAGGCCTTCTACCTTGTACCGTGGGGTGGCCGTGTAGCTTGGATCTGTTCCAGTATCTGCTTGGACATCATGAACATTATGTGGATGCATAAGATTGCCCGTGGCTGCTACAAGGTGTTGCGCTCGGCTCAGCGGAGTAAAGCCAGCGCACCTCAGGAGAACGGGAAGACCGATTAAGGGACCCAGGGGGTTAGCAATGAGCAAATGCCACAACAGGGACAAAATGACATTACTCTCAGTGTGATGATGCGCAGCTCTTTGGACCCTTACGTGTCAAGTTGCTTCTGTAGTGGCACATGTGGAACTTGTGACATTACTGGGCAGAATGTAATGAGGGAAACTGAGTTCACTAAGATGCACTGATGGACCATTTAACTGGCCATCCATAAGCCATGAAATGACGTCTTAGCAATACTCTGTGTGCATGGCCACTTATTTTCTTTCACAAACAATTTACGACTACACAAAAAGAGGTCGTCCTGGGATAACAGACTGTTAGCCCAACCACAAGTTGTCAAGAAAAGTTTACCGTTCTTTACATAATTATTGCTCAGTAAAATAATTTGCAACAATTTGCATTTGTTTTGACGATGGAAGCAAAGATTTAAAGGAACCTTGCAGAACACTTTCCACATTATTGGTGAGTGCCATGAAATCATTGTGAGATGCATCATGGAGGTGAAGAGTTTGGAATATTTTTTCCCCCCTCCCTTGCTTCTTCCTTGCATATACCTGATTTAGATCTATAGTGTAATCACCAAGCATTAACATTGGTTATATTGGTCAATAATCACTCATTTATGTCATTCAGTCAAGGGTTTCATTTAAAAGCCAGCCTTTTTAATTTGAATGAATGTTGCTTTTGAATGATAATTTAAAATGTAGGGTTGAAGGGCATTGGTACCATGTATGTAGTGTGTTTCTTTGGTCTTGCAGGGATGCATGCCTTTTAAAGGCACAAATGTTAAAGGATATAATGTACAGGCTACAACCGTCCACAAGTGCTAAAAGGGAAACTGAATGTCTATATTGTGTTTTTTTTACTCTGATACTGAGGAGTGCGAGAAGTCATTTCCCAAAACAAAGGGACTCCACAGTAAAATCTGATTTGTAAATACATGCGACTTTATGTGTATACAAGTAGATTTTTCACCGAATGCAAACAAAAGGTTTTATTTATATGAACAGAAATATGTTGAGATTTGATCTGGGAGTCTGCATTATATTTATTCTCACATTGTGCATTGTATGTTAAAAAACTGACCTGGATTGCTGATAATGCCATCTGTCTCATAGACAAACCCAATGTTCCATTAAATACTAAGTTTTAATCAGATGGTTTTATTATATTCACTTTACTTCCTGTTTGTTATATAGAAATGCTTGTTCATCCCAGACAAGGTTTGCCCGACAGGTTGCATGCTACTGTGTTCACCAGTTGAGGTTATTAGAAATTCTCTTCAGCGGGTCATTTCTGCAGATTTACAGTAAGTTTGTTGTAAAATCACAAATAATATCCAGTGTTTCATATAGTTAAAGCTTTCATGATTGCCATGTGTCCGTTTTGTTTTTTAAAAACACTTCTCTACTGACCATACAAACTGAACACATGGAGCAACTCAGCTCAAAGGTATTAAGGGTTAATATATCATTTGTTCAAATTAATAGTTAGGATTCACAGATGATTTATGAAGAAAGCCTACTTGAATTTTCACTGTCAGTGTATTGTTTTACTAGCTGTACATCAAACGCTGTCACGTGTTGGTGAAACAGAAACAGGGATTGCTAGTTTGCCTTGCTATGTATGAATTTGTTTTATTTTGTCGCCTTTGTAAATCAAACTATAACTGCACAGTGAATATTCTGTGACTCGAGTCCTCACTACACTGTGATTTAACTGTGTTTTACATTTCCAATGCACTCGTCTTTTTTTTTTTTTTTTTGCGCCTTTATACCAGATCAGTTTCAAATGTAAAACCAATAGGCTTTTAAAGGCTCCTTGTTTTAATGCTTTGTTCCAATTTTTAAAGCTTAAAAAATATGTATGTCTAAAGCTTGAGCCATTATTTTTCCATTTTAGAAATGTGTTAGGATGATGGATGATGCTGTTTTTGTGTTGTTTTTTGTTTGTTTGTTTTTTTTTTTTTATTATTATTATTTTAAAATGCTCTGTGCCAACTTGCCAACATGATTCATTGGTTCGCATCAGTTCTGTTAAGGTGTGCTGTGGCTGTGGTTAGTCACAGAAAAAGGCTACATTGCATGCTGCAAGTGACCCAATTCTCATCTTTTCCTCCCATGTCTTCATGTTTTACCATGGATTCAGATATCATCAAATTTCAGGCCTCATTCGTTTATGGAAATAAGTCAGATATGTGCATTTGCGAATACAACGCGAGGGGACAGATCAGATATTCCCCTGTCAATGCGACTTAAACGTCTTTAAAAATAGGACGGTGGCCTGTCAAGCAAGGATATCTACATTTGAAAAATAGTGCCACTTTCACTTCTGTTTCGGACCAGTGTAAATGCTGATATCAGATATGGGTCACTTTTAAAAGACGATATACTGTAAGCAGTTCCTCCAGATAAATTAGACATACGCACCATATCAGGATTCAGCATCAAGGTCTGCAGTGTAAATGCAGCCTTCATTTTTTTCGCCATGGTAACATTTCTTTGGATCACACCAACAAACCATTGTGTTTGTGTCAGGATGATGTAAAGTTATTGTGTGTGTGTGTGTGTGTCATCTACATTGCAAATCACTATTTCACATGTTAGAAGTCAGGAAGTGGTGTCTATCTATGTTCCACTGAAGTAAAGTGGAACTCAAACAGCAGTTTGTAAACAGCAGCCTACTACCACTCCTGGTCAGACAGATGAAGATCTGTATGCATCGTCAAGCATGGTCCAAATAGTCTTCACACATTCTCTATAGCTGCATGTCCTATTGCATGGGGATTGCACTGTAAACAAAAAAAGCATAAACAAATGTTGTTCTTTTCCTTAGCACATGTACATAATGTTTATTTAAACTTTATTCTTGTACTGTGTCACCTAATGTAATCCAGAGATGATGATGATGATGATGATGATAACGATGGTGATATAAGGAGAACATTTTAAAGCAAATATTGAGTACAATCTCCAGCAGACCTCTCCTGAGGTAATCAGTAAGAGAATACTTGAATACTAATCAACACAGTTTTTAACCTGGGCAGTGCAAATAAACATTAATACTATGAGCATCTTGCATCATGTCTGTACCAGTGTTTCTTTTAATTAATTAGTCCACGGGGAGCACACACGAAACGAAGTGGATGTCATGGTAACAGCAAGGTGCTGTTGTCAGCGGGTTGACATGGTGTCAGCGTTTTTGTTCTGAATTCTGTACAGAGGAGTATGTGAGTAGGTGGAGTGTTTCATTGACTATGAATGTGTTGGAGAAAATAATAGCCATTCACATTTTCTTTGTTTCCTATTTTCTTTAATATTCCTTTTCCATTTTTAGGGAGAAATGTACAGAATCCTCTAATCAGTACATGCAGTCCTTCATATCTAATACATGAGGCTGATATTGTTCAATCATACAATCAAATGAAAACTACAATACCCATAACCTCTTGCCCTTCTATTATTCCCTCTTTCCTATTAAAGTAGACTTTAACATAGACTCCCATAATTATCTTTTGGCATCTACTCCCAACACCATCTCCTCAGCAGGGTTATAATATGTACTTGAAGTGATCCTTATAGTCTCCACAATCTTGTACATACCATTTTGCCCACCATCTCTTAAATTTCCCAGATTTTAATGTTAGTCATTCACATTTTTATTTTTTTTTTATTCCCCAGAAATGCCATATTTACTCCCGTCATGAACACCGACCGAGATCAAGGTTTGTCAGCACGTATGAGTGCATACAGTATTTAATTTACCCATATAAGGTAAGATAAGAAACATGATTTAAGTCACTTCATACTGCACTGAGTGGGACATCTTAATATAAGCTTTCATGAGAGAAATTACTCTATCATGGTCTCACATGAGCAATGTGCAGAAACACGTTACATATTTTTGCTATGTTAACTTAATTGCTGAGTTTTGGCAGCTAATGCAGTACTTGGTGAATCATTATAATGACTTATCAAGTGTTCCATTATGATGAATACATACTGTATTGTTTCACAGTGTACTTGGGAATAACAAAGTAGAGCCACTTGATAGGGCTGAGGTGTTTTAGTTTCATATGATTTCAGTTTATTCTCAACAGAACATTCCTACATAATACTAGTCTCTTATCACATTTTATTTATGAAAAAATCATTGTTGCCATGTGTTGTCAAAGGCAATGCAGACTCTATACTATCACATACATCTTATTTTGTCTTTTGTTTACTGGTTTTGGTTTGTTTTGACTTCTGTTTTGACTTCTGACATGACTTCTAACATGTGAAATAGTGATTTGCAATGTAGATGACACACACACACACACAATAACTTTACATCATCCTGACACAAACACAATGGTTTGTTGGTGTGATCCAAAGAAATGTTACCATGGCGAAAAAAATGAAGGCTGCATTTACACTGCAGACCTTGATGCTGAATCCTGATATGGTGCGTATGTCTAATTTATCTGGAGGAACTGCTTACAGTATATCGTCTTTTAAAAGTGACCCATATCTGATATCAGCATTTACACTGGTCCGAAACAGAAGTTTTGGACATTTGTCTTTCGTCTAAGCTGTTCATTATTTCTCTACATAATATTAAAATGCTTAGTCTTAAAATATACAGTTATTTTTGTGTTATATCATTATAATCAGCATTATAACACTCTTGTCTTTGCAGCAAGAAGACCCAGGTTCATGGCCCGGTCTCTGGGTTCTCCGGGTTCTCTGGTTTCCTCCCACTGTCCAGAAACAAGCCGATTTGAGGATTAGGCCAATTGGATAGGATAAAGTGGTAGAAGATGAGTGAGAGAGAGAATCAACATTATACTGTATGTTGTCGCACCAACTGAATGGTAATGTGTCTCTGGAGCCACCAGAGGGCAGTATTTTCATGTATTACTTTCCACTGAGGTATACATACAAAAAATAAATAAGACAATATAAAATTTGATCTGATGTCACTTTTCCATTATAGTGAAAAGTGGATGCGTATTCATGTATTTGCCATATTCTGAAATACCAATATGTGTCCTCTCTATCTAACAGTGGTACACGAGTGAGTCTGTCAGCCTAGAGTCGAGTACATAGACCCCAGCTGTTGTCTCTCTGGTGAACAAGAATGTAATAAATATGTAATGACTGACTCAGTGACTACAGTGTCGATGTTGGCCACTCTGATCTCCTTTGTCAGCATGTTCCTGGCTTGTCTGTACAGGTCTCTGTCCCCACTCCTGTAGGTGTCTGTTTTGGGGATAACGGGTTTATTTTTGTTGAATATGCTGAATGTGCACATACACAGATCCTCGCAAAAACTGATGTGAGGTGTCATAGTATCTGTGAGTTCGTTGAGGTTGGTGGTTGCGGCTTGAAAAACACTCCAGTCAGTGGTGTCAGAACAGTCCTGTAGCTGATTGGTCTATTTAAATCACTGTCCTAACTACAGGTTCAGCAGATTAAACGTTCTGCCTGTCAGCTGGAATAAGGTGGACTATAAAATGATCTGCCAACGCTGCACGGGGACAGAGTGAGATGTATGTTTCAGAATCGTGTAACAGTTGTGCAATGTGTTATTGTCTCTGGTGGGACAATTTACATGTTGTGATATGATTAAGGGGCAAAAAGTGATTGCGCTTGAACCAAACTTATTAATCTACTTAACTGCTCTGTTTAAACCCATTATTCAATGTTTGTATTCCACCAAATGTGACTTGAAGGAACAAATGAGAGAAACAAACACAAAAACAAACAAAGATGTTCTTTCACTCGCATGTTTTCATGGAAGAGGATCTTCAAGCACAGACATTAGTAAGAAAAGATGAACATGTCTTCATTATTTGGACCATTTCTGAGCACTATGCAATATACTGTGTTACTGCACTTTGTACTTGTAAACCCAGTTCTAATGACAGGTGTGTCTTAATTATATACCTTTCTATAATATGTATCACATTACTGATTTTATTTGTATTTTATATTAAACAATTGCTTATTCTTTCTCTCTTTTTGACTGTTTAACTGCTCTGGTACAGTGCAACCATGCAGCATGTCAAACGATACTATATTTTAATAACCAAAAGGTATTTCTATAGTCATTTACATCAAAAGCCTTCACCATGTCTTGAACTTTGAGCTCCAGAAGTATTAAATGATCAGATCATAGGTGGTGTTTACTCCAATCCAACCCAATCCAACTTCACTTATGAAGCACTTGAAAAACAACAACAGCTGAAACAAAGTGCTATACATCAGAGATAAATAAAATATCAAAATAATAGACCTAAAAAACAAACAGCAAATAGACAAAACAATAAGATACTGTGGAATATATACATACGTCCTCTCTGAGCTTCCATTTAGACTTTGTGTCTGTAGGAGCAGCTGATCAGCTGACCTCAGAGACCGGGCAGAAGTGCACAGACAAAGCAGCTCTGCAAGGTATGGCGGGGCCAGACCATTTAAGGATTTAAAAGCAAATAGAAAAATATTAAAATGAACTCTAAAGTGCACAGGCAGCCAGTGAAGTGAGGCTAAAATAGGAGTTATGTTTTCCCTCTTAGGTGTTCCAGTTAAAAGATGCGCAGCAGCATTTTGAACAAGCTGAAGACATGAGAGGGAAGACTAACTGACTCTAAAATAAAGTGCATTGTAGTAATTCAAATGAGATGCAATAAAGGCATGGATTACTGACTCAAAATGACCTTTGACTATAGGCTGTGACTGTAGGCTTAACATGCAATTCCAACGGGCCCAGCTGAAAAGGAAGGGACTCACAGGAACTATTTGGTCCAAACACCATCACATCCAAGCTTTAATCTCCTCAAGACATGCAAGAAGTGAATTGATTGAGTAGATATCCTTCCACTTTAGGGGAACATAAATCTGACTGTCATCAGCAGTGGAAGGAGATACTATGTTTCCTAAGGATGGACCCCAAAGAAAGTAAATAAAGTGGAAAAAAGCAGGGCCCTAAAATTGAGCCCTGTGGGACCCCGCATGACAGGGGAGCAGAGGAGGATTCAGCACCAGCAAGCCGTACACACATAGTTCTCTCTGCCAGATAGGACCTGAACCATTTGACTATTTTTACTATTACTAAGTGCGATAGTAATATGTTAAATATGTGTATGTCAAAAACAGCAGGAAGGTCAAGCAGGGCAAGAATAACATAATCACCAATCAGAAGCAACCAGAATCAAGTAAGGTGTCATGAAAGACCTTTAACAATGCTGATTCTGTGCTGTGAAGGGTTTTGAATCCAGACTGAAAAACCTCCAGGATATCATGTTCATCCAGGAAAGACTTCAGCTGACCATTAACAACTTTCCGAGATGAAAGGCAGCTTAGAAATGGGCCTAAAATTAGCCAACACACACTGATCAAGACCTGGTTTCTTAATCAGAGGTTGCACTATCGCGTGTTTAAAATTTGCAGGCACCACACCAGAAGACAGAGTGCTGTTATTACAGGCACAACCCTAACCCTAACCCACTGACTGACTTGGGAGAACATCTCTGAATAATTGAGGGGGAACTGCATCATGAGGGGAACCAGAAGGTTTGGTATGGCCAAACCCATCCTCTAACGTCAGCAGACTCGCAGGCGCAAACTGATCGAAAACAGCGGGGTCAGAAACGGTTGTTCCTTATGTCCACCCCTACATGAGCACCCTAGCGGTAGAAACCTTTTCAACAAAAAAGTTCAGAAAGGAGGATTCCAAACAGACAGCCTGTGGGACATTAAGAACAGAGACAATGGTTTTAAATAATACACATGGGTAATAGCGGTTGAACAGTATAAGCCTCTTTGATGGTGTTGCAGTAATGGTGCCAGAAGTTCAAAATTTGAAATTACACCTGCAGTTTGTCCTTTTTTCCTCTTGCGTTTAGTTTTAGGCTGCTTGGTTTTTAATAGAGCAACAGAGTCCAGAATGGTTTGACAGGAGGAGTGGAACCAGGAACTGAGCTGCTCAGTCTCAGTCAGAATTGAGACCGGAGGGACACAGAACTGGTTAAAAGCAGTAGAGAACTGGGCAGCAGTCAAAGGATTAAGAATCCGACATTGCCGAGCAGAGTGTGAGTTCAGGTTGCTTCAAATGTCAAAGAGTGTTGGTTTGAAATCCGTGATAAGGATTTCAGGATTGATAGCATCAGTGCAAAGCAAATATATCTTTTTAAATAACAGTATCAAAGTGATTGTGTCTGCTCCTCAGCTCAGTTACTGTAGTTAATATTACCTGCACAGGATGAGAGGAAGGGGCGGTCATTACAGTGCTGGTATTTCCCGTGCTCTTTCTCCAGATCTTCAGTGAACTATATCTTTAACCCTCAGCTTAAACAAATAACAGAAGTCGAAAACATTTGATTGGGTGGGCAAGTTGCATGTTTGAGTTGAATCCATCATCCCCGCAGGCCAGGCCTGGTAACACCAGGTCGCATAAGAGGGCTTAACCCCCTCAGCTGCATTTACTGCCCTGTCTGTTTAAGCATTACAGATTTATCGAAAACTATTGAGAGCAACAAAATTACGGGAAGGGATACATGTGACTGAAGGACCGTGTCATTCTGGAATGGAATGTCTGTATACCTCATTTCATCTTCCTAACCACTTCACAAGCTATACTTACTGTATGTTACATCACAGTCATGGTTATATAAATCAAACAGTTCTTATGAAACAAGTTATTACCAGTCTGCACAGCAATATATTTTTTTTGTTATGTTCAGCATCTCTTAATGAGTGCTGGAGTGTAGTCCATGTGTCTACACAATCTGAATCTGTTTCAGTGACCTTTAGTGCAAAAATAAAACAGTAACGAGATCATAGCGACAGTATCAAGGAATTTAGATAAGGAGAAAACTAAATCAGCCCTGATAAATGTCATAAAAAAGCTGTTGTTTGCCCTGTAATGTGATTTTGATTTCGAAATGTATGGTTCATTGATGTCAGATGGTCCCTTTTCAGATCCGTAATTTATTTGCTGCCACCAAATCAGGATTTATACACACACACACACACACACACTTATACATTACTGTATATATAAAAAAAGGATATTTTATTTTTCACACTTAAATCAACATAAAAGGGAATAAAAAGGTTAGTGACCAATAAAAGTGTATTGCAGCTTAAGCAATCTGATTAGAGATGCCAAATGTGTAGATTTAAACATCATGAAGTGTAAGTGCTTATATTTTTTTATTTTATTTTTAAAGGGACTCACAACAGTAACCAGACCTGGGTATGGAAACACACAGTTTAAATCTAATCTAGGGTTTATTTGGCTAAAAAGATCAGAGCTTCTATGAAATCTTCACAGATAAGATAATGCACCCTTTGCCAACTCCACAACAAAGATAAGGGAGTGGTTTATGCAGCTGTGGGTCAGCAGTGTTAGTCAGACACCTCCAGTTGTTTGTTGTTGCTCTCTCTCTGTCTGCAAGCATGGCTGCAGACTTCTCCAAGAACGCACAGGAGAGGCCGGAGCCTCAAAAGGCAGAAATAAAAGGTAAGTTGAGTTTTTACATTTGTGAAGGATCAATTGATTTATGTAATAACACTGATTGTCTCGTGTATCTCTGTTTGTTCTTACAAAACAAAACAAAAAACAGGAAACATTCCCAGTTGGTTACAGGGCACATTGCTGCGTAATGGCCCCGGCCTCTTCTCTGTGGGGGAGACCAGTTACCAGCACTGGTTTGATGGGATGGCCATCATTCACAGCTTCGCCTTCAAAGATGGTTAGTGTGGCATGTGCAAATCACAAAATAAATACCGTAAAAGAAAGCCTCTCTTAAATTATTATTATTTGCTTTACAGTTTGTGGCTTTGTTTTGTTTCTTAAAGGTGAAATGACCCACAGAAGCCGGTTCCTCCGAAGTGACACCTTTAAAGCAAACATGGCTGCAAACAGGATAGTTGTGTCTGAAATGGGGACAATGGCTTACCCGGACCCAAGCAAGAATTTCATCTTTAAGTAAGAAAAGCCCCCGATTTATACTAAATTAGCGTTACTTTTAATCATTTTAGTGTCATTTTATTTCTTCAAAGCGCCTCCGGTGCTTTCAAGCTAAGTTATATGCATATATGCATACATTAAAATCATGCTAATTAATTCATTGTCCTGTATTTCCTATTTTGTACAACTACTGCACATAGATTTCAATGTTTTGTCCGATTTATCTTTTTGTTCAAATGTGTACAATTTACTCATTCTCTTTGCCCCTGCGTCCTGTCTTCTAATTTATTCCCTCAATCATTCATTATCCACCTCCCGCCTTTCTAGATAGTTTAGTCTTTAGTCTATGCATGAGGATTATCAGTGCTGGGTGTTGGGGGAACCACGTGCTGTCTCTTTCATTTCTTTACAAAGTAGATGCAAATGTCCCGCACATTTCTCACCCATTGTGAATAAATAGGCCTTCTGAGATGGATGCTTGCCTTTACTGCCTTTCCAAGAGAGCAAATGTGCCTTTACTTTTCAGAGCAATCACCTTTCTCAACCACACAATGCCTGACTTTACTGACAATGGTGCAAGCAATATAATCAAATATGGGAATGACTACTACGCCACCTCTGAAACAAACTACATTTGCAAGATTGATCCTGTGACGCTGGAGACTCAGGAAAAGGTTAAAACTCTCCCCTTGCCAGTTTTAACACAAACACAGTGAGGTGAGGAGTTTGCTTGAGAGCTCACTTGTTTCTGTTTCACACAGGTGGACTACTTGAAGTATCTGCCTGTAAACTTGGCCTCATCTCATCCACATTACGACAAGGAAGGCAATGCCTACAACTTTGGAACTGCAATAGCCGAGAAGGGAAAGACTAAATATACTCTGTTCAAAGTCCCTGCGGCTTCAGAAGAAGGTATGTAAATAAACCTGGTAACTTTCTCAACTTTGTCCCGTTATCTCACGTCCTGTCAGATGTAAAGGTATTCTAAAAGTATTTATTGAGTAAAACCAAGAGAAAAAGAAAGCAATAAATGGCCAATGGAAAATATTTCTGCTGCTGCCTGTCCAAAATTGATGACCACAACCGTTTTTCCACAACAACCAGTCACACATATTGCTTTAATTGTTACATCAAACCTTGAAACTCAATAGCAAATCACATAAAGCAACATTTTAAATAGATCCACGTTACAATACGCTTTTATAAACTTCCTCGACAGCCTCTGCAAAGCAAGGCTCTTACATACATACTGTATTAGTGGCTTATTCTTAGGCTATGAAAACCAATACTTTACATTCATTTACAATCTATGAGTAGTATGTTTCATTAGTGAACATTTCCAACCCTTTCCCATTTCCTTTTTTTGTTTTCTTTTGTTTCTTTCTTCTGCAAGCGGGTCTGAGAAAGCCTGCTCTGAAGAACGTGGAGGTGTTCTGCACAATTCCCTGCCGCTCCCTGCTCGCACCAAGCTACTACCACAGTTTTGGGATGACGGACAACTACGTCATTTTTATCGAGCAACCTTTTAAATTAGACATCCCCAGGATGGCCACTGCATATATGAGGAGAGTCAGCTGGGCCAGCTGTTTGAAGTTCTGCCCTGAAGAAAATGTAAGGAAACATTGCTTTCCCTGTGCTTACAGTACATTATAGTATAGTGACTATCAGGTAATAGTACGCTAACAGATTAATATGCAATGAGGAGGTAATATTTTGGCAATTTCAAATGGTAATAACAATGCAAAATGTGTTAGGGACAAAAGGAGGATGATATGGTGATTATTGATTATGGTTCTCAAACATTTTTATGTAAAGGTATTTACACTGATAGTAGTCTATGGTAATATTAATAACAAAGCCATTGACCTGTATATTATTTTGGAAAAAATATGGTACTACTATAATGTTATCTCATTTATACTGTTGTTATTACAAAGCTGGAAATTGCATTAGAAAATGTGCATAATGTGCAATAATTACCATACTATTACATGCTGTTACTGTATTGTAATGTTAAATGTTGCAAGTATGGTACAAATCTTTAACATCACTGTATAATTTATTTCTAAATGATTATTTCTTCACCAGACCCTAATCCACCTGATAAACAGACAGACGCGCAAAGTCGTCGAGACCAAATACTTCACTGGACCAATGATCGTCTACCATCACGTGAATGCCTTTGAAGAGGACGGTCACGTGATCGTTGATGTTATCGCCTACGATAATAACAGCCTTTACGACATGTTCTATCTGAGCAAGTTGAAGGACAACGCCGGGTTCCACGACGACAAGTATTCCAAACCACGCTACCGAAGATTTGTGCTTCCCATCCATTCAGACAAGGTGGGGTTAAGAAACAAGATAAATTGATCTCATACTCGAAATAATCTGATTCAATATTTCAAACTGGGTTTTACAGGGTGTTGCAATTGGCGAGGACATGGTGAGACTCAAGTACACCACAGCCAGTGCTGTGAAGGAGAAAGAAGGCAAACTCTTGTGTCAGGCAGAGGTTCTATGTGAAGGTAAAACAAGAACTTCTTATTTTACTGGTATTTCTTGCATTGGGTGTTTGAAAATTTGTTTTTCCATACCCATATAAAACATAATGTTTCATCTTTTTTTTTTCCTCAATTTAATCAGGTTTTGAATTACCCAGAATCAATTATGACTTCAATGGCAAGAAAAACCGTTTTGTCTATGGGAACTGCGTGGAGCAATCTGCACTGGCAGACAAGGTAGAACTGCCAAGTGTTTTGGACTTCTGTGGAACAGAAATGGATGAATGAGATTTAGCATGTGTTTCGTCTCATTCATGTTACTTGCCAAGAGAAACCAAGGTTACAGAAAAACAGAGACTTTAGACACACGTTATCAGGAAAATGGTTGTTCCAGGGAAGCATTGTTGTTGCAGACCATTGAAGCCAGTTGCACTTCTGGGAATCTTCTGACTGCACAACAGCAGTTGTTATGCATTGTTCGAATGTGACTCACCAATTGTGCAACAAAGATCAAACCACTTCTTGACTCCAGCTGTAAAACCCACATCCTTTCCCTTTGGGCATCTGTGTACATGAAGGTACCAGAAACAATGGAGAGAAGCAATCAACTTCAAAGTAATGCACTACAAAATATTCAAACTCCAGAGATACCATGTCTAGAAAAAAGGAAGGTGCCAAACGAAACGTCTTGGTTTAGACAATTAGATATTTTTATCCGTTCCCAAGTGACATGATGCAAGAGAATAGAATCCAAATGAATGAAAAAGAAAAAAGTGATGATGAATGCCTTTACGTAGTTTAGAGCATTACTTGCTTTAGTTGATTAAAGGGTTAAAAAGTGACCTCAGAGTTGAACCTCGACCCAGTTAATAGTGGGACAAGAGTTCTGTAATGTGCACAGCCTACTGACCGACCTATGGTCAATTTAAAAAAGTTTATGACTTTTCCCACTATATAGCTTGGATGCAATCACGGTCCTTATCTACAAGATAAAAAAATGTATTTCGTGTGTTGTTCCACGTAACTGAAAAACCAGCAAAAAAAAATTTAATTTGACTCTGAAGAGGGTCTGAGAACGTTTTTGCACCCACTACTTCAATCAGCCAGTGTTTAGTAAATGTAGAGTATGTAATAAATAACAAGTTCTTCCTTTCATGGATTTTGTGAACTAATTGTTAAGTGGCCACTCCCTTCTCCATTACCACTTGTAACGTACAGTAAAGGAGAAGACAGAGTGCTAAGGTCTAATGGTTTGTCACAAAATAAAAGTCTTGTTTAACTTTTGGAAAAAATAATTTGATAAATAGCGAGTATTGATTATTTTTCTTTTTTTTTTCTATTAATGCACAAAAGATTGGCAAGTTTGACACAGAAACCAGGAAAATGGTTTATTGGAATGAAGACAACTGCTGGCCATCAGAGCCGGTGTTTGTCCCCAGACCAAACGGAGAGTCAGAGGATGATGGTGAGTCCACTGTGTTGGCGCACATGCACAATGTGATGTGTGACGTTACGATATAGAGGACCGTTTGGTTGACCGCTGCATTCTGATGTCATTGCTCTGTATTGACAGTGAATCCATTCTTTTCTATATTTGCAGGTGTGGTTTTAGTGTCAGTCATAAACTCCAACCCAGACCAGCTGGATTTCATTCTGATCCTTGACGGCAGAACATTCAAGGAAGTAGCAAGAGCAAACGTCAACACCGAGCTCCACAAGGATGTACATGGATTTTTTATCCCACAAGTAAATTAGTCAGTTGTATACACTATATGACAATGCCTGTGGAAATGTGATCCACTGTAGCAGAGTTTCTAAATCCTGGTTGTCAGGGCCCACTAACCTGCATTCATTTGATGTTGCCCTGCTTCAATACACCTGATTCAGATGAATTGATCATTAACAGTCTTTTGCACAGCTTAATGATGAGCTGAGGATATGAATCAGGTGTGTCGGAGCAGGGCAGTATCTAAAACATGATCAGTGGGCCCTGAGGACCAGGACTGGGAAACACTGCACTATAGTATGCCACAGACATCTCTGAACCGTTGAACTGAGGACCCACCTACTGCAGTTTCTAGACTGTGTCATCTTTCACTGGGATTGTGAAGGAAAACTATATTTTTCAAAGCAGATTTGTTGATTCCAAAGGATGTATATATGTTTTCATGTAGTCTACTTTGTTCTACTGTATTGCTAGGCCCATTGTTGCATTTCAGTTTGAAATAAATGAGTAAATAAATGTAACCAAGCCCACCGATTTAGCCTTGTCATGGTGAGAAATCATGGTTGTGTGCTGTTATTACATGAATTCAAACACATTCTCTTTGGCTAAAAAAAATTGTCCCGTCACTTTGTCCTTAATGAATGTCACTTTACAACTAATCTAGTAGTCTAATCCTAATCTAACCTGATCTTAACTCAAAAGTAATTTCATTCAGCTTGTTGATAGGTGGAGCTACGTGGCAGCTTTTTCTGCTTAAGAGATTTAAGCTCCACCAGTGTATGAAAATGGCCTTGTGTCACAGTTAAAAGATGATCTACCGAATGTGTTGCATATTAAGTTTTAAAAAAGGAGGAACCTATTAGAATAAACAGTAATGCAGATATGTAATTGATGCCAGTTACAGTGATCAGATCAGGTCTGTGACATTTACATACAATTATGACCGGTGATTTGACATTTCTGGGTCACATAGTGGAACAGTGGCTAGCATTGTTGCCCCACAGCAAGAAGAACAACAGTTTGGATCCCAGATTTGTGTGTGGAGATTGCATGTGTTTAATTTATGTGGGTTCCTTCCAGGTAGTCCAGCTTCCTCCCACAGTCATAAATCATTGCCCTACAATGGACTGGCGACCTGTCCAGGGCGTACCTTGGCTTTGGTCCCATGTCAGCTGGGATTGGCTCCAGCTCTCCCTGTGACCCTCATGTGGAGGATAAGGCCGTAGAAAGTGGATGGATGGATTTGGCTTTTTTTTTGACCACTAGAGGGAGACAGAGACTTGGTCTTTTAAGCAATTGACAGGACTACACAGATTGAATTAGTTTTAAAACAGTTTAATTTTACACCAGAAGTCTTTGTGACTGCACATCAAACCTGGCAAAGTCAAATATGAGGACATGAAATAGTTGAGTCATTGACAACACAGGAAACACGACTCATGAATGACAATATATCAACACTAAAAATACAACATAGTCTTGAACATTCTACGTCACTAACACACCTAACAAACCGCTTATTAAGTCATCCTTGACCTTGTCGCTGCATTGTAAAAAAAACAAAAAACAAAACGCACGAACCCCTTTGACAAATCAACTGCATTTCGATTTAGACAGGAAATTCTATATAAATAAGTAGTATTATTACATAATAGTAAATAGTAATATTACAATTTTTTCTAAAAACAGAAAATTATGGATGGAATAAAAAAGTAACATAAAGTAATTATATTATAAAATATATCAGTGTCCTACGACATAAATTCAAAGGACATTTTTTTGAGTGCATATTTAAGTGGTATAACAAATCAAGGCAGTTCATTCCTGCAGCTACTATTATGGTATTGAGAGGGCTGGTTCCATTCTCTATAAAGTAAAACAGTACAAAATGGAACTTTGAAATGGAAAAAAAAACAGTGAAAGTCAGTATATGACGTGTATATTCACAAAATACAGAGCCATGACAATGCTTATAAAAACAAACTTGTATACATTAGTGCAGTCAGTGTTACAATCTTTCTAATCTCCAGCAGCAAACAAATTATTTGTCTTAACATCCACTATAAACAAATCATATTTAAAACACATACATTTGGATAGGCTGAATGGATGATGGAGTTTTTTATATATATATATAAAATTGACACTGAGATTTTATATCACATTACATGTCATTGAAAAACACTGTTACAAAACTATTAGCAACCATGTTGATGGCTTTTTTCATACAAAATGTTCACAATGTAAATCACAGTTGTAAATCGTCTATCAGTTGCATTTCATATATAGGAAATATGTTTCGATTCATTGGTAAAGACCGAAAACAAAACATCTACATTGATTTGAAATTTAAAAAAAATCTGAAGTAAGAGTTAAGGGGAGTCACATTAAGAAATATTCTTAATAGACTGCACTCAGGATGAGATCTAAGTATAATCTAACAGGACCAGACACTGGCTGCATCCGTGAGGCTCAGCAGTGGGAAACGACGACGACAGAAAAGGTTATGGGTCAGTGAGTAAGAGAAAAGCCAGAACTGGAAGTGTCAGGCAGCGAAACCCAAAAAGTGCTCTTTCTGTCTCAAGAGAAGACTGATAATGCTCCTAACTTTCAAACTGCTATTATATAAAGTACAGTACATACAGTGAGAACAGTTTCGCTCCAACACTGAGTAGACGGATAAAATCCATGCTCAACCCAAAATAAATAAACATACCAAAATAATTCAAGAGCTCAAGAGCATTAAAATGGAAAGTAAATACATGCAGGTGTTGATTCACTACGAGCAGAAGAAAAGTGAGTATTCCTATACCTGTAGAGATTCATTCAAGATAAAAGGGGACAGGAGACAAAAAGTAATTTAGAGGAAACACTCCAGCCTGCTCTAAAATCCTTGACTGACCTCTGTTTCCCTTTCCTCTTTACCTTGCAAAAAAAACTCTGACCGATCAACTGGGCTGGGTGTGGTGGTTGACGTCATGGTGTGTTCATCATACTGTCCATCACATCCAGTGCCATATCAACAAACCGTAAAGGAAAGGCTACATTGTAGTTGCCACGGCAATGACTTCCCGATGGCAAGGATGTTGGCAGTTGAGGATTTTGCAGTGTGTGTGTGTGTGTGTGTGTTTATAGTTATTGAATGAGACGGGACGGTCAGCTTCCTAGCAGCCAGGGTCCAGTCCATAAACATCCACTGTTTGCCATTTAGTTGCTCTCACTTTGAGACTCTTCCTGTTTGGCTGAGTCCTGGCTTTGCTCAACATCTTCCCCTTTTTCACCTGAGACAAAGAGAGAGACACAGATCGAGACTTTTATAGATGCGCTGAGACTTGTGAGGGCAGTGTGAATGAGGTTGGCTGAACCAGTAAGAAAACAGCTACAGTTTCAGTCACCAATGTTGAGGAAGTAAAGGATAAACTCAGAGCTGCATATTCTTTTTAAATAATATAATATTTTATGATTTGTTATTTTTGATGACTCCTTTTATTTCAATAGAGCCAGGTCAAAAATCCATAGAGCAAACACAAAATCTGTGGTTGAAGAAACTTTTTTTGTTGATGAAGGTTCCTAAATTAGTAAAATGAACTGAATGTGGCAGTCATCTTTAGATATAGTTAAATTCAAACTACTAGAGTCTCCATTTGTACTGAGTAAAAGCACTGGACCATCCTATAAAAAGAATCCCCACAATTTCTTTTGGCAGCAACATTAAAAGCAATGAATACAGAATTGTAGTTGATCATAGACTACATAAAATTGGACGCAGGCTTACAGTTTGCTGGATGACACAAACCAGAAGTAACAGTATATTCAACCGCCACCAGGGGGCGACTCTATGAGTAGCTAAAGAAACTCAGTTTGAATGAAAGACATTGATTTACTGTAAATCTATTCTCTCTCTCAATAGAACATCATGTCAGTTTTGTAAATTATGTTCCTATTTAAAGGAAAATAGAAGACAAGGTTGACACCAGTGTGACTGACAGCTGGTATTGTCCAGTAGGTGCCTGGTTGTAGGGGACATGCGTGGATTTCCAGGTACAAGACCTCAACATGGTGCCAGTCAAATCTGAAATCTCAAGGCTTTAACACAGGAGTTCTGATTCTGATGGGTCACATCACTTGGTCGCCACTTGAGTTGGACTATGTCAACTATTGATTAAACCAAAGAGCAACTATTTTCTTTAAATGACACAATCCAGAACAGATAGCGATACCTGCATGATTGGCACAAACTCCAAACAGGAAATAACGATTTTCTTTCCTTACAAATTAAAAGCTTACCTGACTGGTTGATGCTAAGCTGGGCCAGACTCTCCGACAGGTCACTGGGTCCCTGCGCTCCAGGAGCTGCTTGGATTTCATGGATGGCGTTTCTGCGACCGGACCGTCGAGAGGCAATGAAGTCCTCGTAGGTCGCCTCGACATCCGTCATAGCTAAGGAACCTCACCATAGCAGGATCTGGCACAAACACGCACACAGATGAGCACATGCTACATTTTGACCCCAGTAAATTTATGTTGACAGCGGAAGTGACACAGTGTGTTACCCATTCGCTACATCCCTCCCTTCTTTTATTGTGTGAACTAATCCTTGATTAATCTATTTTAATCTCAGTGTAGGATAATGGTGACAGCAGTGACACAGAGGAGACAAACTGTGCAGAGGGAATAATGGGGGGGGGGGGGACACAAATGAGGGTGAACTAATGCAATACAACGGCCAAAACCACACACTCAAAGGGATAATTATGGTATCAAGGCAGGCAGTGCTGAATTCAAATGTCATCCCACATGTACCAAGGCAAGGAGCATGATGGGAACTGTGCTGCTACAGAGATTTAGGTTAAACCCTTCTGCTGACATTCTCATGTTCGGTATCAGTCTGTGTGGGTGAGGCTGCCCTTCAGCACAATGTAGGTGCGGCCTCCTCACCCTGCCCCCATTCATCTGTCTGTCCGAGTCTTATGTTTTTGGTTTGCACTTCATGAATTTCAGTGCTTGAACATTCCAGACGCAGCTTTCACATTCATATGTGGCTATTTCCAGAGTCGTGCAAGCTGTGACCGTCCATGGCTATTTTTGGAACGCCTCCACTGTCATCATCTGAGCGTGCTCCTACTCAGCTGTCACTCCCAAAGCCATGTCAAGCTGGGCAAGGCCCAACAGATGTTGTCCATGTACGCATGATGGCAGACACAACATGGAGACGCAACAGATGAGACTCAAAACAACGCGACAGAGGCAGCGTAGTCACAGAGTGCATCCTCTTAAGACGAAGCTTCAGGCAACTTGTTAACACACTTAATGTACTGTACATCTTATATTTTGGGATTATTTATCAACATTGTGTATGATGAGCAAAGATTTGAGATGGAACAACAATCAGAACATATTTCATGCTCATATTCTATGAAATATTGGTTGACAATTTACATTATTCACACTGTTGTGCAGTGTGTGTGTGTGTGTGTATGTAAGTTTACTTGTATTTGTTACCTCTTTAGGATCTTTTCTGACATAAATGCTGAATTTGTCAGGACCAGTAGTCCTAAAACCTGATCCCTAATGAGAGAGAACCTAATTTCTGAGAAGGTTAGGTTTTTGGGGCTGAGATTAAAATTGTGGTTAGGTTAAGGTGACAATTGGGTATTTACTGGTTATGGTTAAGGTAAGGGATAACCTTCTGTTTATGCTGCCCAAATGATTGGAAGTCAATGCAGTGTCCTAAGAAGAATAGTTGTGTGTATTTGTGTGTTTGAGAGAGAGCGAGAGAGAGCGATGAGGTCACCACAACCGTAATCTAAAAAGGTAATATAACCAGCACAGACACAAAACAAAGGATCAAGTCACTTAATAATAAAACAGGCCCATGTGCTCTGTTCTGTTCGTTACTGACTAAAAAGTGATGTGAAGTTAAACTCGGCTCTTCTGCAACCATTTGATTTGTCATGGTGATTTGTCCTGAAGCCAAACAGAGAACTGGCAATGATGGGGCAGGACAGGAATAGTCTCCTGTTATTCTAGGAGCCATAACTTGTACTAATATCTTACTCTATCTACATCTACTTAAATCTATCTATCTATCTATCTATCTATCTATCTATCTATCTATCAAATAAATATGATTTAACACATGCAAACATGCTACAATATACTCCCAGTCTTCTAATATCCTGATTTATAACCAATATCTGCAGCTTTTGAAGACTGCATCATTTTAAATCTAAATAAAGGCTGCTATGGTGACATTGTGAGTTATATGGTCTTAATAATTTATATGCTCCAAGTGATGGACAATGCTGCTGTATCAAAATGTGTCCGTGCGCATGCAGTGAGCGGGGTTCTCCAATAAATCAGCCACACTGTTGACACTGTGAATATAGAGCCGTTGCATAAAGACGCGCTGTTATGAGGCGATGCGGGATCCAGGTGCTCAGAGTGATCGTAAATCAGCGACAGCTTATCCTCCTCTCATGACAAAGACCCATGGAGTTCAGTCAACGCAGCCTGCGCGCGTATTAACCTTAAATATTGATTTACGATGTAAATAAAGGTGGATGCACACTTCCTCCTGCAGTTATCATGTTAATGATCAGTGATGTACCTGTTTAGAGTTGGAGGGCTCCCGAATTTTGGCAGGGATCAATCACATCAGCCCGTACGCTGCTCCCCATTGCGCTCCGGAATGAGCGTTTACAACGTCAAGTCACCGTTAGAGAACAATTGCTTCCGGGCCACATTTCAAAATAAAAGCCATAGCTGTTACCTGCGCCTGAAATGAACCGTTTGTGCAAAATCGTCAAGAAGGCCCTTTTAGTAATATAGATGTCCCATCATTCAGTATGTTAACACACAGAAACCCACAACTGAGTGCATTTATTAAAAAAAGAAGCCCATATGATCTAAAAATGTCATATGGGGTTGTTTAATCTATCTATCTATCTAGAGGAGATTTTTATCTCACAAAATAAAAAGTGCTATTATTATATTGTTGAGTTAGTCACACAACAAGAAATCCAAATGATTGCCCGCCTTCAGATTAAAAAAAAAATCCATCCAATTTGCAATACAAGCTAAAAGGTCAGCATGTCAGCATAGGACAGGGTGGTTACTGTTTGGTGTGTGTGTGTGTGTGTGTGTGAGAGAGAGAGAGAGAGAGAGAGGGAGAGAATACACAACAGTGATCTTGTTGTGGTGAACGCACAGAGGCCTGAGCCAGTATCAGTATTCAGTATCACATTGACTGTGGTCTCATTACAGCTGGCGGTGAATTACTCCATTCAGCTGACACACATGTGTCCAATATGCCAAACTGGAAACTTGGAGTGCTTGTTGAGCAGAACAAAGGGGGAAAATGTCCCATCTTGTTGTTCAGGGGTGGGGGGAGTGAAAGCCATTTATTATTATTAAAAGTATTATTAAGAAGAAACAACTGCAGCAATAAAGTTATATATTATTATCAGCAACCTCTTAACGATGTCACTGAGAATAAGGAAGGGTGACTTATTCCTCCACACCAACTGATATATTAATATGGTGAGATGCTTTAAGGCCGTATTTAGGTATACTGCTGGGAACATTGGAACGGAGGTTGCCTCCCAGGCTCCACCTGCTGTTCAAAATGCACACTGTATTGACTGAAACTGTGCTATTTATCAACCAATCAAATGCACCAATGTTAAGACATAAAGTAGCATTTGACATACCGGTTGCTATTGGTTGCCAAAGAGCAGCAGCGTCAAGATAGATCAAGTCAACGCAAGCCTCTCAACACACTTTGTCTTTGCTCTAGAACGGAATAATAGCACACATCTTTCGACGGCAATATGAGTCAAATGTTATTTATAAGAAAACAAGAACAGAAAAATACGTTAATTATTTCCCTGTAGGAGAAATTCCAGACAGTTAAATATTCAAAGAAACAAATTAAATGACACCATCTAATGAAGGCATTCCATGCAAGGTGTTAGGGATTAGCAACATATTTGTAACTTATAGATACTACATAGCCTTGTATTTGTGACCAGTATGCTATATTTAAACGAAACCGGAAGTGTATGTTAGTAAATCATCTTGCATCCTCTTTTGCTACTTTCGACGGTCGCAGCATCAAGCAGTCGTGATGATGGATGGACTGGAAGGTGAGAGGAACCGCTTTGTCGACGTAATTAGCTCTTCTGTGGTATTGTTCTGTCTAAACCCTCCTTCATTTTAATTTTGCTGACTTAATAATTCTCACGCTCGCTGGTTTTGGTGGTAAACCCCTGTTTTTGTTGAAGCTTTAGCCCTTGTTATGCTAGGTAGCGTCTGGGCCAAACATGAATTGAGTCTCTGTTGATGGGTGTGATCCCGACACTAGATACCTTAGCTATACAGTGTTAGCATTGTGCTACCAAATCATCCTTAAATGAATGAAACCATTGCATTGGCAAGGTGTTTGTTTTCTCAAACAGTCCACGCACACTTATACTGACGACACTAATACTCTTTGTTTGACCTACGCTGCTCTTAATGACCACAACATGGACGTTGTCATTGTTCGAATAATTATAACCAAGCCTCTCCCAGATGAACAACACATGAAAATATTTATTTCACATTCCAAGTTGTAGGTAGCGGTTTATAACTTTAACAGCAACACAAAGGTACCAGTATAAAGAAAAAAAAAACCTTTTCAAACCAAACCTGCCACTGCTGCTATCACCAAACTTTCAAGATGATCAATGCATTCCTTCTTGCATAGGTATCATATAACATAACAATAAAGGTCTATGGTACAACAATCATTCCCCCTTTAGAGTAACTACTCAGGTGTGCTTAAGACCAACTTGAAATCTAATCTAAATTAACTCAATATTGGCTCCCACAATACATATTCTGTCCTATAATTAATAACTAAAGTAGTAGTGGTCTATTGTGGTCCATTAACTGTATATTCTCTAATCTTCATGACACTTAACTTTCTCCCCTACATTTATTTCAATGTCAGTCAATTATTATTTAAAATACTAGGTCCAGTGTTCTCTTTACTTATTTATTTTTTGTTTTTCAGATGAGGAAGCTCCCCCAGAGCTGGCTCAGTGCAACACCTGCAAAAGATGTTTCTTTCCTAAAGTCCTGGTAAAAGAAAATATGTCTCTAACCTGTCATCTTGTCAGTGCAGAGATTTGAGATGAAAGCTATGACTGTTAAAACTAGGCGTACCTTTGGCGTACCACTACCTTTCACCTTTACCCTTCCTTTATCTTAACCCCCCTCAAGTTGCTTATGTGAAGTCAACTCAAGACTTGCTGAGGTTTCTGTGGTAACAGTGTTTTCCACAGTGATTATCGGCTGACAAGATGTGAGTTTTTAGACAATAATGTCTCAGTGGATGCAGTCCCAATAGCCAGCAGGACCATGTGAAGCTCTCCCTGTAAAGGAGGTGTAATGCTATTTTTTACAAATTATTGAACTTTTAGACAACATGACTTGAAGCCCAGATGTGGACCTGCTGTACTGGTAAAATATGGTGTGTTTTTGTGAATGAAAAGTCTTGGTCTTCATACAATGATCGCAATGTATATTGTAATGCACACACACATGCAATTTTGTGATAAGCTGAAAATGTATAAAAATGCATGTTGCATTATTTTTGTTTTCTTACCTGTAAAGGTATATAACTGTGTTTGCAATATGGACTAATTTCACATGATATCACCTGTTTTCAAGACATGTACTGTATATGATTCATGTCATGTAGTCTCCAGCACATTTTCTTTCCTTACAGGAAAAACATGCCAAAATCTGCCAGAAGACGGCAACTAAAAGGAGGAAGGTTTTTGACTCCAGTAGACAGAGAGCTGAGGGCACAGACATCCCCACACTCAAACCTATCAAACCAAAGGTAATGCTTTACCCAAGGATGGTGGTGGACATGTAACACAAAACATGATTGTAAAATTTGACTATTAGTAGAAGACAAACTGAACAAAGTCACAAATATAAAAGCAAACCATAATAAATGATAGCCAAATTGTACCTTGTACCTTGTACATATAAATGTGTAAATAATCATAAAGTTTGATGATTCAGAGATATTTTAAATGTAAAATAAAGAACTAGATAATACAGTATTATTCACAGTTTCAATGTTATCAGTCAAAGAGAAACAAATGCGGCAGCATTTTTTGTATTTTTTGTCTTTGCTTATCCATTAAGGACTTTCATAAATTTGAGTTGGCAGATTTCCTTTTAAATGTAAACCACTTTCAATTGTATTTCAGTCACAAAGTTCATCTGCTACTGTGAAAGTAAGTTGATTTATCTTTTTGTTTCCATTTGTCTTTCCTTTCTGTATATACAATGTGCAGCAACACAATTAACCAGCTACATCCCAGGAGCGTTTCACTCACTTTTTCTGACATTAGTCAGTATTTTTCTTGCTTTCAAAGATTGGCTTGAAAAGGCTTGAGTAGTACCACCACTATTTAAACTCTTCCCATCTGCATCTTTCAACTCACAATAATCAAATGGAATTTCATGTTCTTTTTTGGCTTCACTACTATACTTCCTTTTTAATCTGTCAAAGATTCAAATTACTTTTTAATGATTCAGGGCTCTGTTTATTGCTTTACCTCTGTTGAAGGTAGAGCATGAAGTCTAAAAGTTAAATTAATGTCAACCTGGATTGAAAACCAATCTACAGTCAAACACATCTTCTTAGATAAAGGCAGTGAGGGCCGCTCTGCCTTGTTTGTGCCAAGTTTGAAGTCTGTTATCTGCCAGTTGTTGTGATGTCACCAAAAAATATATCTTCCTGTTTTGTCTTCACCTCACTGCTGGACACTCATCCCTGTAAAGTAAACAGAGCACAATTAGAAACAATTATGTGGAATTCTTTCAATGTTTGTTAACATGCTTAATGTAATTTCCTGTAACCTTAGGAGGAGGTAGTGCAAAGTCAGTTTGCTCTCGTGTTACCACTGAAGCAGTTCAGAGGACACCAAGTGAACTACTTCTGTCAGAAATCATCAGCTCTAGATAACTGCCACCATGGATGCAAGAAAACCTTTTTTTACATCTTCAGTACTCCCACGAGTAGGAAGCATATCGCTAGGAATTGCATTTGATGATATATTAAATTCATAGTCATTAAGTCTGGCTAAAGGGATAATTTCAGTTCACTCACTTTTAGGGTTCATGGTGGCTTAGTGACGTATCGAAAATAAGAAGGGGAGAAAATGTATTTGTGTTATTGTTAGTCACGATGAGACAAGCCATGATAGCACATGAAAAAAGACAGTTTGATTGTGAGTCTGTTTTTCTTGCTTCGTCAGGCAGAGCCACCCAAGAAGCCTTCCAACTGGCGGAAGAAACATGAGGACTTCATTGCAACCATCCGGGCTGCCAAGACACTCACTCAGGTCATGAAGGATGGGGGACCTTTACCTCCACCACCTCCTCCTACTTATGACCCAGGTAAGAGAAGTTGGAGGATCTTCACAAGTTAGAAGGCCTGTGTTTGGTTTTTGTGAACAAACAGTGTAACATTATTTGTATGCTGTGTCGAACTCATTAAATGCTTGAGTTGATTTGAATGTAATGGATATTTGTTTGATTTAAAAGTTAAACACAACAGTTTAAAGAAACTGTGATGAAAATCAAAATGAGGACAGAATAGCTAGTTAGCTGGGCATTGTACCTAGAAAGTTTATATATCACTAAAGGAAGTTGGTGATAATCAGAATTATAATGTTTTGGTAGGAAATGTAGAATCTTGTAAAACCTTTTTTAAGTAAATGCAAGAAAGGTTATACATTTTGGATTAATTTGTTTGCTGGGTAATTTACTTTGGTGTATTATTTTCTCACCACCTGTGTTGTCTTCAGACTATGTTCAGTGCCCTTACTGTCAGCGGAGGTTTAATGAGAGTGCAGCTGAAAGACACATCAAGTTCTGCCAGGAGCAGGCTGCCCGTATGCCCAATAAGAGCAAGTTAGGAGAAACCAAGAGGACCCCTGTTCGCACACAGGTATACACACACACACACACACACAGGCTGCACTGTCTGTGTGCACTGCACACATGCATGGATATACACCTTTATATAAAAGAATTTTCCCACTATAAGTCTGGTTTAATGTGCAATGATTACATGCACACATAGGCTACTTTACTTGCAGCCCTGTGTCTCAGTGCAGTGTGGCTGTATTATTACATTTTATTTTATATTCGCTGTATTGATTTTGTTTCCCTTCTTCTTTTTCTCCATCTTCAGTACAAACCTTCAGCTCCTGTGAAGAAGACCAGCGCTCCTGCGGTGTCAACAATTCCTTCAGCCTCCTCTCGTTTACCCCAGCGATCAGGTCTTGGACAGTCCACTGGTGAGAAACCACTGCTGTGTTCTTCTCATGCATCTCACCGGGTATTGTTTCCATACCACCGTTTTGTTTTTATATTCTGTTTTTAGGGTGACACATTTCTAACTTTATGTGGACTACAGATGAAAATAGCCTCTTGACTAACTGTGGTTCATTTACAGACATGTTCCTCTAAAAACTGACACCAACAGATTTTTTACTGACATTACTTGGAAAATCAAGTTTCTGTTGGGCCAGTTTGAGTTTACTACTTGTGCTACAATGATGTTGTCATGTGTCATGTATCGTCCCTCACCCCCTCTAGGAATCCCCTCTAGTAAGGGCTCCTCTGCAGGTTCAGTGAGGAATAATCCCTCTGGTCTCACAAGCCCTCCATCAGGGTCAGTACACACACACACATGCGCATGCACACACACACACACACATACACACACACTGCCTTTTCAATAGCTAGCCCCAAACCATAAAATAATGTGTTGAATTTTTTTGTTACTGTTATAGTTTACTGTACCGTTATTTACAAACTACATTATTTTTTGTGTCTTTGATTTCCAAGGACATGTGGGAGAATAGGAACCCAGCTGTTAAGGGAGGCTGCCTGATAAACAAGTTGAATTATTAAAGAACATGGTGTCTTGACAGGATCTTCACTCATAATATCTGACTGAATATCTGATGAACATCAGTGGAGCTCAATCAGTGGTGTTAACCTGTAGCTGTTTATTTGTTTCTGCCAGCGGTATTGATTTTTTTTTTTTTATACAAAGTGTTAATATGACAATACTCTCAATACTGTCATGGTTTGATAACAGTAAAAAGTGTAATTATAGCAAGTCAGTAGCAGCTTAGATAATTGTATTTTTAACATCTGTTTCTCATTTGTTTTTTCTATGGTTCCTCTGATAGTGTTGGAACTAAGACACATGCAGTGAGCTCTGGATATGGATCTGTGAGGAACACTCACTCCGGAATAGGACTTAACAAGAAGAGAGTAGATACCCACATATCGAGGTGAGCTAATTCACTCATATATTTGCTCAACAGAAAGTCAGACGAGAAAGGAGACATCACCACACCATCTGATTAAGCTTTACTGACCTCTTGTGGATTGGTGTTGTGTTGCATACAACTTAATAATCTAATAGTCTAGTCCCATCCTCTCACTGTACAAGGATGAAGTAATTTCATTTAAGTTAAATGCAGTTTAATGTTTTTTTTTAAGTTATGTCTTATTTCTATTCTGCATATTCTGAAATAATGGTGTCCTACACAAAATAAACTTTACGGCATGCAAGTATAAATAGAAGACATAGACGTCCACATGGTAATTTCCACACACAACACCTAAACAATCTTGTATTTACTTAAAAGGGATTTAAAGTCAATTTTTTAGAATCTACTAACAATTTTGAAATTGTCACCAGCCCTTTTTAATTTATTTACATCAACCTCTTTGTGAAATTTCTCAGGAATGAAGTCGATGATAGGAACGAAGTGGATAACGGAATGAAGAGCAAGTTCTGTCACTCGTGTGGGACCAAGTACCCTGTTGAATCTGCCAAATTCTGCTGTGAGTGTGGAGTCAGGAGGATGTGTATGTGATGGTTGCCAGGAGGGGAAGGTAGAGGAAAATGGGACTCTGGCAGTTCTCAAGGTCACATGAGAGAGTTTCAGCAAACCGTGTGAGACTTGTATGTCCATCCATTATACCCCTTGTTTTCATACTACAGTGAAGCAACTGAGGTGAGGCGAACAGTGAGGCGACTTTGTTTTCTTTTCTAGCCATTGTATGGACCAAAATAGAGATAAGGTGGATACAAAGCTATTGAGCTGAGGATTAGAGTTGGTACGTTTTATCATATTTTTCCACACGGTCCTGCTGAATAGTGCAAAGTATCATAATTTATCTGATATAAAGGTTGTTAAACTGATCACTTTCATGATATTGGTAGCTTATAAGACTGAAAACAGGAGCAACCATTATGAATTTTATCAGCTGTATTCTTATAGTATTTCTTCACAATTCAATTCTATTCCAAATGCTTCATAAATGTTATTGCTGTGAAAGAAGTTATTCTTGGAGTATTAATAATTTGAAATGACGGTGGCTTGTAGAGTCACTCCTGATCAGACAAGCTCGAGTGTGGGTTGGAAAATGTGGGGGGAAAAAAGGTAAAGGAAGAAAAGTGTTGGATTAATCAATAGAGGTGGGTGTGACTACCCCTGTATGTGAAACCCCAGTCAACAATGATTCAAAACACATTCCTTAATCCCACCTGCATCTGCTTCCTCGCAAAAAATGTTTTATCATTGAAGTGCAATATGATTGACTACTGAAGAAAACATGTTTCTGTAAAGGAAAGGTTTTGGGAATACGTTTTGAAATATCACCTTGATTTAACAGGGAATTGTCCAAAAATAAACTACTTGTTAAAGGCCAATTTAGCTTCTAGCTCTTATAATTCTATCTGAATAGACTTGATGCCTCTAGACAAATGTAGCAATTTACTACATTACCTTTAGCCCCTCTCTTTTTATACAATGAATTTAGTTATTTATTTTCTTGAATCCCTTTAGGTTTCATCAAATTAATTGTGGCTGCATCTTTTCATTAATGTTCTGTAGCAATAAAATTTGTTTTTATTTCAGTTTTTACCTCAGTGGACTGTGAATTGTTGCAAGTTTTCTTCTTGAGAATGTTTCTCTTGAGTCCGTATTGAGTGCATTAAGGTGTGTAGGATCAACTGTATGGTAACACTACAGTGTTTTTGAATGCTTGATAAAACCATTAACATTATTTATCACTGCACCCAGTTCATTTACAGGTGGGATAGTCCGTGTCAAAGGTCTCTGCTCTTTTAACAGTCAGCAGGTGACTTTCAGAATGAGAGTTTTGTTCCCGAAAATAAATTACTCTAATAAGTAGTACATTACGCAATGTGATGGGAAATATTTAAACAGACTGGACAGGTATGTTTTCCTGTACTCGTTATGACACACGTTTGCCTACAGTTGTGCATTTAATGCCATGTATCACCATCAATAAACTTTGATGAGGAAAGTTTTGCCGGAGTTGTGTGTCTTTTGAAGAGAAAAGAAGCAGGAAAGATAGGTGCTGTAAAAATATAGATGAGAGCACATAGAATGGCCTTAGTATTTGTGATTTGGTAGAAGAGAGACATTAATGTTGGCATTTTTTTCTTTTCTAGAGTTGGAAACCAGCTGTTATGTCATTTATGTCTTCTTTATATCTTTGATCTTTACCTGACTTAATGATGTGGCTGGTCTGTGTGTTTGTGTACACATCTAAGTGTTTTATGTCAAACAGCAATATTAGTCTATCTTTACAGTCTTTGACCTTTGCTTTCTACTTAAATTGTCTATGTGATTAATTAACATTCAGTCCCATTTATTAGTGTCCAGAAATAAGCAAGTAAGCTTTGCATTGTTTTAAATATATTTGGTATACATAGTCAATTGAATATACTGTATAAAATATTATTTGCTCAATTTAAAGATGGAAGCTGTAAGATGTCTCATATATATAGTCTCTGAGGCTGCATGCTTATATTTTACTTGCATGACTGATAAACAACTGACATATTTGGAAAAACAAAAAAATGTATATGTAAACCGAAATATGTAGCAGTTAAGAAAATACGCCTGTGTGTCCCCAAACTACAGAACATTACTGATATACTGCAGTGTGTGTGTATATAAATTAAGCAAATGCTATTTATCAATGCACCAAATGGATATGATAGAGCTTATCTGTTTTGGCAGAAGAGTCATGCTGAGCTCTGGCAGAATATGCTTTTAAGATATCAATCACACTCCCATGATTCATCTGAAAGAGACGGCTTGACACTGAATAAAGCAACTCCCATTACAGAAGAAAACATAACAGAGATAACAAAGATCTGCCAGGACTAGTCATGTTATTAATCTAAAGTGAAAGCAAAACTCTATTTGAGTACCTCATAATTCCATAAGTCATGCTTCAGCAGTCATTGTTGTAGCATATTCTTTACAATGTTGGGGGGGGGGACTTTGTAGCTGCACTTTCATTTTCATGTTCACTTGTGAACCAAATAACTATTTTGTGCTGAATATCATGCACCTCATTCTTGTGACTTCTGCCTGGTAGTGGTCAGTTTATGCCACACACACACACACATGGTATGTGGAAAGGCTTAGGTGTTTTCTTTTCCAGTTGGTTTAATAGCTTGTTCCTGTGTAGGTTGGGAATGCTTCCAAAGAGTCAGTAGTCATTCAACACCCACAGCAGCTGCAGGAAAGATATACTAGTGCCTGACAGGATTTCTTAAATGAAGTGGAAACCTCCTCTTGTATAATCCAATAGCACACTGTAGCATCCAGTGGAGCTTGTTGCGTTCTTTGTTGCGTGTTCTCTTTGCTTCACAATGCTCTGGGGCTCAGATCTCTGATAATATACTACTGAGCATCTCGTAGCATTCAGTCACGGTAGACAGGATTGCTTTGGCTTTGCAAAGTTTTTTAGTCTCCTTGTTTTTGCTGTGCTCATTCCTCCTCCGTCTTGTCACTGGACTTGACTTCACATTGGGTTCTTTGGTCTAGTCAGTGGAATCACAATCACAATTTGATAATTAGTGCTGATCATCAGTTATGCAAAATTATCATTTTAATTTTACATTGTATTATTACCACTGTCATCATTATAGTTACATTGTGGTTAAAAAGTTTGTTTCATATCTGCCTCTAAGATCCAGTGTGTAATATTTAGGAAAGTTTATTGGCAGAAATGTAATATACTTCCCATAAGAAAGCTTGTATGAGTGTATAAATTGTTTGTTTTTGTAGCCTTAGAATAAGCCTGTTATGTACTTAAAGCAAGGGCCCTGCGGAGGCCCTTGTGTTTCTACAGCAGCAGTGAAAGCTTATAATGGTAATGGGGAAGAACAGCTATGTTCACATAAACCACTGAAGGAGGAGAAAGTAATTGCAGTTGTAATTGTTTTCCTGACATGTTTAGGCATGGCTTGGCACGGCATGGCTGGACTTTGTTTTGGTATTAGGCATGTCGTTTTCATCAGGCATGTCATGTCATTTTATACGCGACACACACGCAAACTAGTGACAAGCAAAGCAGTTCTTTTCCGTGTACTGAATCGTTAGACGCTGTCTGACATGGTCACTGAACTAAAATACGACTAAAGAGGTTGTCATGTGACTCACAATCTCTGGCTTTCATCAGTGCTGTTGCTAAATACACCAGACTTCTCTGTTAAAATTGAGATTTTTGAAATTTTCCTGTTAAATGTTGGAGATTTTCAGGATTGTTAAGTCTTTTAAACTTATCTACAGTTCAGCATTGTTTGGTTTGATTCCTGTGTTGGACGTGACGCTCATAACTCTTCCAGTGACGACACTCTCTGCCAATCAGTGGCCGGCAGTCTGTCGTCAGAAAGTCACATTTATTATCAGTTTGCTTAGAATCTTGCCAGAGCAGGTAGTACTTAAAAAAAAATTCCAGGTACTATCCATAGTTAAGCCGTTCGTGCCAAGCCGTGCTTGAACTGTATAGTGGAAAAGCGCCAAAATTCACACGCACAGGACATTTAAAGCCAACCGTGAGAGTGAGATTAGAAACCTGTTCTGGTCTGGTCAGGTATAAGGCCCTCTTTTTTTTTTTTTGAATGAATAATCATCATATTTGATTCTGTATATATAAGACTGTACAAATGAAACACAGGTGAACAAAAACCTATTAAAAACCAACTGGTTCCATTTGTGCTGCATCTGAGGATGTTCTTGAAATCACCCAGGTATCTGAGTTTGTGACATTCTCATGGGACATGAATGCTGGCATGCCACACAAAAAATGTAGTTTCAACCTGAGCAACCAAACACATTGAAGTACCTAAATGTTCTGCAGTGGCTTCTATCTGGTTTTAACTTAAAAAGCTTACATAACAAATAGGCTTATATGTGAGTCACCCAATATGTGGCAGAAGGAAACTTTGCAGCCTGCCAGCATTCCTCTTTCTATGTTTGTGTAAGAATTTCAGCATATTCTCTTCTTAAAGACTAGTTCCTTCTTTCAAAGTTTCAGATTATCATGGCTATACTTACCGGTTTCACGTGACAAGGACATCGTATTGAGTTTAGGATAGTTACTGCCAGTCTGTCTGTGTGGGAAAGCCTTAAATTCTTCATTTTGCAGGTTAGGATGTGCAAGGTATTCACAATATTCTGGAGGAGAGAGGGTACAGAATGTGAGTCTTTTAAAAAACAGTTTTGTAATACAGAGTAAAGCAACAATAATTACAGAAATTGAAATCCATATTCAGTAACAGGGTTACACTTGCACTGCACAGATGGCCAAAGGTTGACATGGGCCTGGGTGCTAAAACAATAACAGTGATTATAATGCAATATCATTTTCTTCAGTAGCAATATGACAAACAATTATTGTATTGTATATTCATATTATGTTTACGTTCTCTAAAAAAAAACACACTTTGAGATTTAACACGTTATTTCTTTGAGTGTTTTACCTTGAGTTCTGAATCGTTTAAATAAATCTTTGTTGTTGTCTGGCCATAAAGAAGTTTAAAATTAAAAATATGTGGTAATTTAAGAGGAAAAATTAACCCTTAATTCTTATTACTGATATTGACTGATTTTAAAATTGTTATCATCATAATCTTTTTGGCCATATTTGCCCTACCATGGTTGACAGGTTTATTAATGGCGCTGCTTTCAGTTTTTTTGGTTTTTGTTCTTTGCTTTGTGGTGTCTCCCTCTTTAGGGGTTACCGCAACGGATGATCCCCATATTAGATTTGGCAGAGATGCCTTTCCTGATACAACCCTCCCATTTATCTGGGCTTGGGACTGGAACAAGAACTACACTGGATGGGCCCCCACCCATATGGCTGGGGTCAACTTAGAGTGTCAAATTAGCAATGGGGATTGGGTGCCTTGCTCAGGGGTGCCCCAGCCCTTGACCTGTCAGGGACTCAAACCAGCAACCCTTCACTGAAAAGCCAAGTTCTCTTTCTACCACACTGGTACCACTTTCAGTAAATTAAAATAAAAAGAGTTTGCGGAAATTGCCACTATGCTTTGCTCTCTCGAAATTAAGATGCTGTTACTTAATTTAGATGTGTATATAGTAAATACATGATCACGAGCAGGGACAGGGATTTCATTGTTGATTTTTCAAGAAAACAATCTTTACTTAAATACAAACTACGCCAATAATTCCTTTGAAAAGTTATGAATGTGGACATTAAAGCTGGAGTTCTTTTCAGTTGTGTTCATTTTTGCAGTATTTATTCATTTGTGTATTAGGGTGGCACTGATGAACATTCACCATAATGTTGTATTCCTTTGTTTTTTCTTTGGTCCTAAAAAAAAAAAGGAACATACTGTGGCAAAAAAATAAAATAAAAATAAAGATATGTCAATAAAACTACAAAAATAATGAATAAATAAATGAATCACCGTGATGTTGGGCATGCAGCTTCGTAGCTTATGTTTCAGTTCCGGGCAGGATGGGTTGTGCAGCAAGGCTGTGATTCTTTCACTCTTAAATAAATGAGAATGTGACAATAATCAAGGTTAATAACACAAGTGAAGGTTTTGTGCCAAGGACCAGAGCAGATATCCATAGGACGGTTGCAGGTGAGCCTGTACATTTCGTGGCATTAAAAAAAAAACAAACAAACAAACACTGGGGACACTGGGGAGGGGTATTCAGCTGGTTATACACAAACGTACCACCTGATGCCAACTTACACTAAACCTGTAAGACTTGTTGCTCCTTCTCGGAAGATGTGCACGTACAGGAAATCGTTGTTTTTTAAAAATGTAGGACAAAAACATGTGCAAGATTGAGAATTTACCCCAACAAGCCTGAAGAGTCTTAGTGCATTTAAGTAGTTCACTTCGACCTCCAAACAGGATGTAGCTAAAGATTTGCTTTGCTACATTATCACTTTATACCAATCAGTCACACAATAATGAGCAAACCTGTTTAGAAGCTTGTTTTTAATTGTGCTCTCCTTTTATAACTGGGCAATAAGATTAAAAAAAACCAAAAAAACATGAAGGAAGAGAATGATCTGGCTGTATAGTGCATCCACACAAATGGTCCATAGTTATTACTTTATCTAAAGTTGCAGCTGCTTTTTCTCTCTCTACATCCCAGTGTCTCCAGAGTTTCCAACTTGTCTGCTTCTCAGTGTTATGATTGTTCTCACAGGTTCAAGTGTAAGTGTCAAGTGTAGTTATTTTGCAGGTACATTCTACATTTGATGAGATTGAATAGATGTCTTACTGTGTTGTTAAGATCAGTTTGCACGATTACAATGTAATCGCTTCTAATTTCTCCAGGAGGCCTTTTGCTGCCACAGGACAGAGTTGGAGGTAGAAGAAGAAGAAGGACGAGGAGACTGATGCAAAGAAGAGGCTGAGGGATTATGGACACAGAGAGGTTAGTCACCTGATCCAAAACAAGTTTGGCAACAAAACATATACATATTCATATTTTAAAGGAACTACACGAGAAATGCAAGTATTCATTTATTTGCAATACAGACTTGTTGCTGTGACCTGCATCCCGAGTCTCTCTCACTCTTTTGTTGTTGTTTTATCATTGGCTTGTCGCTATTTTAATGATCTCAAATGTCCACGAGTGTCATCATACTTTGTCAGTTACAATGTCAGTTACATTTATTTCAATTATTCAAAAGACAGAAAAAGAGAACATCAGAATTTCTTACCGCTAAACAATATAAAGTTACAAACATGGTTAAACTCGTCAGAAATGTTATATTATGCACCGTGTTCCATTTCCTTTGTTATATGAATTGGGTCGTGACAATTTGTCATCTTATAAAAGTTGGTCCCCATATGAAGAGTATGGGAAACATTGGTATAGAGGGATATAACTAACTAACTAACTAACTAACTAACTAACTAACTAACTAACTAACTAACCATTATTATCATTTTATCAGTGTAATTTTTTTTATCTGAGCCACAAAATGTCAATCAGTGTTTCCCAAACCTCAAAATTCCACAAAACATAGATAGCAAGCTTATTTTCATAAGGAGCAAAGACCACAGAAATATTATTATTTAAGGATCGAAAATAACAGAATTTAACTCATATAGTCAAAACAGTTGGCTCTCACTTGTATACACTACCAGTATGAACTTTAATTGTTCTGCTTGTATTCCTTTTGTGATAGTTTTTTTTTTCCTTTTTTTTTTAAATGACCACACTGTGAGTATGATGTATGAATATGGCAGTTGATTTCCAACTGATTATTTACATATTAAAAATATCCATCATTGCCTGTCACTGTCACTGAAGGTGGATATTAAAGCAGCCCAACCTTTACAGCCTCCTGACAGTTCCTGTAAAGCCACAGTCATTTCCAGTAAATCCTGAATTTATTTCAGTTTCCTTCTTAGTTGGCAGATAGGAAGTAATTCATATGGAATTCCCCGGTTTGGAAAAGCCAATAAAGCACAAGTTGCCGTAAACCCGCCGCCAGTCGCTCGGCGGGGATGGAAGGCAGTGGACGGATGCTTGGTAAGTTTGGAAAAGGCTTCACTGCCGCTCGGCCTCTTCGTCTCCCTTTTTTTTTCTTTTTACATGACACACTTTAGCTTCACCTCACTTTTATTCGGTGCGTCACCATTTCAGGCCACTTGACTTGAATGCAGTGCGGTTCATTGTCTTTTTTACTCACCATTGGTCATTCTTCATTCATGTTCTCCGTGGGCTACAGGTGGACACGGACTCTCACGTGGCTCTTGCTGCTCGTCTGTCTTCGCCACTCATTGGTTTTCACTGAGAAATAAGCTCAGTCGTTCCCACTCCACGGTCCTGGCAACTCTTTTTATTTTTTTCCCCCCTTTTTTTCACCCAGTCCTTTCCCATGCACGTCCTGCGCAACTCACACACCGCAGCATGTGATTTTACTTCCGTCCTCACAAGCTGAGGTTTCACTTTACTCTCGAATTAACGATACAATTAACTGCTAACTGTGTTGTATTCTTTTTTTTTTTTTGGAACAAATCCGCTCCGCTATACTCGTTCAGGTGCAGGACACAATGCCAAATGTTGGGAAGCGTTCATTCATTCACTGAATTCACTGGTCGCTCAGTTGCTGCATTTCAGTAAAACACTGCTGGATTAAACCTTGCTGTTTAATCCAGAACAACTCTGCTGCCAGTTTTGCTCACTTCCAGCTGTTCATGTTAGTCCCTCCAGTCCACACCCAGTGTTTTTTTTTTGTTTTGTTTTTTTTGGTGGTTTGAGGTTCTCACCTTTCTAAACCTGCCCTTAATTCACTAATGTGCGGTTTTGATCTAAACAGTGATCCATTTGTTTCTCTCAGTCCACCCACTTTGTGTTTGGTAAACAGATTCCAAAGCTTCAGAGTCAAAGAGTCAGGGGTAAAGTGGAGGTTATTCAAGCAACCTTATGCATTTTTTACACTTAAAGGGGCCACCAACAGTTACAGCAGTAGTAAGTTGCCTACAGTCTTGTTCACACTAACACGAGGGTCTGCATCAGTCCAGCATTGACCAGAAAACTTCCTCACATCACCTCAGACAAGTTTCCATGGTTACAGTTTTCTTCATTGTCTCTTCTGAGGAAAACAAGTGTGCACCACCAACTGGACTCAAAGTGGACGTGTGCTCGCATTTGCATTTGTGGACGACAGAATTTAAGGACCCTAGCGAACTTCTGCGGATCCATAGATCACTACACAGCCCTAAAGATACAGGTACTTTTCCTCAGAGTTATTGTAGTGGCGTCATACAACAACTAGTCATTTAAAACACGACAGATACTGTATAGTCTTTGCCTCCATCCATGAAACACCATGACTTCATTGTATTGGTCCCCTATAGGGTGATAGTGTCATTTTTCTAGCAATGACACAACATGATACTCTTTATTGTATTGGTCCCATACTGGGCCAAAGCAAAATGTGAAATCCTGAGATCCAAAAACCTCAAATATTACATAGTAACACACAGATTTAGAGCAGTATCAGTGCAATTGTCAAAATCACTGGATCAGATATCGGACAAAATAAAAACACAAAATCTAAATTCCAAATTAATTAATTCTAAATTAAAATCTAAGTTCCAAAAATCCTAAATATCACTGAAAACAGATTGTAAAATCAGCAGCAGCATTTAAACTGAATCATGTTATTTTCTGTTGGTTATGTTTTGTTTATAGGAGTGAAATTACACAGTCACATTTTAGAGCATTATGTTTTGGAAGTGACTGGTTATGGCTGTAGGTGGTAATGCATCAATACAAATTTGTTGTTAACCGCTTACTCATTAAAAGATGTAAATGGACCGCATCGGTATCAGTAGATGCACACGAAAAAGTGGTATTGAGCCATTCATCTAATTATTTAATAATAATAATAATAATAATAATAATAATAATTATTGATTGTTATTTTTTTTCATGCATGAATGGGATTACACTCAAATTACAGAAAATCTTAAACAAATAAACTTTCCTGGTGTCTTCAAATTTAGCCAGTAACTTATTTGCAGTAAATATATTGTAAATCAGCTTCCAGTAAAAATAGCTTTACTGGAAGCTTTTGGTGAATTGTTAATTTACACCAAATGAAAATCTTCTCATTCATCCTGTTTTCTGGCATATTAAGCAAACAATTCCACAATCGTATCGTTTCACATTTATGTCTTATTGACTCAGGAATCCTACCCTTATCATCCTGAACGGCCAGAAAGGAGCAATTATATGTACACCTTAAAACAGCATATGGCTCTGTTTGGTATAGAATATAGAATCTGCTATGTAACACTCTTTATATCATATCATATCATATCATATCATATCATATCATATCATATCATATCATATCATATCATATCATATCATATCTATATATATATGATATCTTAAGTGCAATTTAATATGGGGGGGTAAACACACATGCATCAAAAAGCTGCGAGTAGGTGGAATAACAATTATATTTACATATAGTACTTTAAGGTTATTGATAACAGAACCTGAAGCTCTTCCTCCCTTAATTTAAAAGATTTTTATAAAAGATTATAATACCACTTCCAAAGGTCAGGCCTGTCTTACACACAAAATCACAGCTTCTTTTCATTCCGACTCTGCACCTGGAGCTCTATCAACCGCTCGTCAGCCCACACTGTTTGTTGAGCGGGAAGTATTACTGTGATAAGTGTGTACATTAATTATAGTCAGCAATGCAAACTGTCAGAATCAGGTCTAGCATGTTTTGGGGGTTATAGGGCCAGGAGATGTTCACTCATCATTAAATGCTAGACTTTAATCTTGTTATTGTTTAACTGTTCTTTGAGACTGTAAGCTGTTTCATAAATTTGAAATTAATACATGATATAATACTGGTGTGCCAGTGCCTGCAGTTAGGATGCCAAAGGACATATCATGAGTATAAATGTGAGGTAGAGGTGTGTTTCTGATGCAGAGACATTTTGAAACATGCAGGTCGTCACAGTGGAGTGAATAAAATGTTCACAGATTCTCACTGTGCTTTCTAGAAATCTATACTGAGCTCAATGTTCTTAGTAATAAAAGCTTCCTATTAAAAAAAGGAAATTAATGGAGTCTAATATCCTGGGTACACTCAAAAAATTTTAACGTTGACTTCAATTAAATTTATTTTGTCAACAGGTGCCACATATCTGCATTTGGTTTATCTAAAGCAAAAAATGTTAATTTCATCCAACAATATCTCAACAATAACATGTATCTTAGTTTAAATAAAACATAGAAAATACATATAAAGTGAACAACCCACCTAGTTCAATTTTTGAGTGTAATTCACCATAAACTAGTTCTAGTTACACTCAGTGACTTCACCTTATTTACTTTACTTAGTTATTGTTTAGTTCATTTTTCTTTTTTCCCTGTTCACCTGGAAACACCAACTTAATTTTAGGACTTTAAAATGTACACGTACACCAGGAATGCATCAGATGCACAAACTGTATTTTTTTTTAAGGCAAATTATTTTTAAATCTTTAGGTTTAAAGGTGACCTACTCATAAAAAGAAAACACCAGTGGAAAAACAAGCTAAAGAAATAAATATCAACATTAAATGGTTAGTAAACAATCTTTATGACAAGGGGTCGGACTCTGAAGGCAGCCAACTGGAATCATTAAGGTTTAGTGGCAAATGGGAGCATCAAAAGGTAAAAGTTCATAAATCCAACAGCATCTGCAGGGGAATGTTTTTGTATATAGCCATAGAGCAAAAGTTGGGATCAGATGCACAACCTTTCACTCTTACATTCACTCCTACGGTCAATTTAGTGTCCAATTATTTAATTTGCAAACTGCAGGTTTGTAAGAGTTCCAGGAGGGAGAACATGCAAACTCCACACAGAAAGGCTCATTGTTGACTAAGATTTGATATGGTGACTTTCTTGCAACCAAGCATCTCATACAGTATCTCTTGTGAACTAACCATATAGCTTTGCATTATTTGTTTACATTTTGTAGTAGAGAGTGTTGGCAAAGCTTATTGCGACAGTAAAACACAGCAGGCAGGAGAGCAGCAGGCAAATTTGTTTGGAATGCCTTTCTTGCAGCAACAGTCGATATGGAATGTGTGTATAATTTGTGCACAAAAGAGAGATGGTATCTAGTGTTAGTGGACAATTGTATGTGTGTGTGTGTGTGTGCGTATTGGAGTCTGCGGTGATTAAAAGACATCCATCAGATTATGGCAGTGGTGCCATGAAGCACTGCATCGTGGTGCTCAGAATGTGACTCGGGTTACCATAACAGAAGCAATCAAACACGTAAGTGATGTTTCGTAGCAAGATTCCTCTTGTTTGCTTTCCTGCCATGTTGTGATTCACTTTAAAACTATGTGCAGGGTGCACTGCAAATAGTGGTGTTCACGTTTATGTTGCTTTCACTGTTATCTGTGGTCGTTTGTGTGCTGATTCAAATGAATTTAGCACTGAAAATGAGTCATGTCTCGTGTTGCTGTGGCCACTACGGTACTTTTGCTTTGTTTTTTTTTGTTTTTTTTAAAGTGCAAATGCGCACACATTCACAGCCAATGATGCCACAAACCACAACTGGGGAATAATTCAGTCACAAAATATGGGGCCATTTAACTTTTTTTACTCATAATGTATAGTATATAAAGATATATTTGAGCTTATACATCACACAAGCATTTATTATTTTTAAAAGATCACTTGTTTTTCTTCAGATGTGGTCCCTCTCCATAAAAAAGTGTCACAAGTTAAAGGTTCTTTAACTTTCGATCAAGACCAAAAAAAGTCTTGATAATAATAATAATAATTATTAATAATTAATTAATTAATATATTAATTAATACATTAAATAATTAATAATTAATAAATAATGATCATTTTTATATGGTAGTTATTCTGCTAATTATATAATTATAATTAACAACAATAACCTTTCAAAGCAGAGTTACAAGGTGCTTCACAATAAAACAAACAATGCTGGGTAACAAATATAAAATGTTACCAAGTCATGAAAAAAATTATTAAACTGTAACAAAGAATGAATTAATACATTAAAAAAAGCTTCTTTTTTTTATCAATTAAAGTGACTTTCAACCAGAGATTTAAAAAATGAATTAACCTGAATAATGAATTAAAGCATCCATTTGTATACTGGTGTGGAGTCCTGATTGAGGAGGACCAAACTGAAATTTTCCCTCAGTGGAATTTAGCACAATGAGATGTTGTGGTGGTTCTGAGGGAGCTGCTGGTGGTTAACAAGTCTTCTCCAAAAGAATATGTTAAAGATCCCATTACCTTCATTTTGTTATAACCGATCATGTGTGCAGGACAGCTGTATGTGTTGTATCATTCTGTTTTGGGCCATTAAATGATCACACAAGAGTTAAAGGCTTGTTTCAGCTCATTTAACACCAAACAGCACTGACCATAGTAGATATTAGGATATAAAGTTAAACTAGATGTAGAATGTCTTAAATCATTTCATTTACAGTTTGAAAGTTTACTGAGCGAGTCCATGCGTGTGTCAAAATCATTTATATATGACTTAAAAATTCCTTTTTTTTTTTTTTTTTGTTCGTTTTGCTGTGTTGTTTGGCAACAACAGTGTGGATGTATGGGAAGAGGCACCAGAGCCTGCAGCACTGGTCATGGAGTTGCAACCTTTATAACAACAGGTACAGTATATAGTATATAGTGTGTATATAGATTTATATATTAATGTTTGTATGATTTAATGGCAAAAGTGCTTCAAATTGATTTTAAGATAATCTCAAGTTTATGAGTACTCAATGCTTTAATCCCAAATCTGTAGGTCATGCCTGTGGATGAAGCAGCATGATTGTTACTATGTCATTACATTTATTAGTGTTGTCTCTAATAAAAGTCAAATCATTATTGTTGATTTTGGTTGTGTCTCCCCCTTTTGTTGACCAGCCATGTATTCATAACACACACACATTTTAGTTTATTTTATAGTTTATGTATAATGAGGCTACATCATTTATATTTGACAGCTTACATTATCACAAGGCCTGTACATTTGATTGTTATTGTATGTAACATGCACTTCGCTTTATTTTATATTGTTCCTGATTGTAACGGGAAATAAACTGGTATAATGTCTAATTTTGAGCTAATACTATACGTGCATAACGTTCCAATATGTGCCTTGACTTCTCCTCCCAAGGTTCAATTGTCCATCTGTGTCTGGTATCTTCAGATTCACAGACTCTTATCCAACCAACCAACTGCTCCCCACAGTGTTGGAGCTGTTTCATGTGATAAAAACCCAAACATTGACTCCTTTCCCTTGAACTACTGCATAGACCACCCTGATGCTGTGTGTTGTCAGTTCCTCTTGCAAGAAAAAAAAACACTCACAGTTGCTGCTCTTATTACCTTATTTCTACACTTACCACAGTCTTATTAAGATTTTGCCACAGCAGTGATACTTTTTTTTTGTTTCTTTAGCCGTTTTTAATCCCATTTCCTGACAAAAACTGTGGCCATTAATTGCAGGTATGGAACCCAAATAGATGGTTGAAAAACATTAAGCATGACATTGACATATCAGTTCACATTTGTCTTCCAAATGTTTTGCGGGCACACACCCATATGCAGCTTTTCACAGTGACACAGAGTTATGAGGGTGTGACATCCTGGAATAACTTGTTGCTTAATATTGTTGAGTGAAAAATACATTTCCTGAGATCATTTCCCATAAACTGTATTGCAACATATTTTATGAATGGGAAAGCTTTTGATAAAAATATAATATAAAAAAAATATAAAAATATAAATAAAACAAAAAAAAAACTTTTTTCTATCACTCATCTGTTGAAACTAATGAAATTTGTTCCTCTGCATTATCTTTAACATAATGTACATACATTTTTTAGCACATTCATAAATGTGAAAGAACACCTTAATATTTTTGCTTTAGTATGATGAATATGACGACAGTATATTGAAAATAGAATAAGCAGTAATGCAACATTGTTTTGTGTGAAATGCATATACAGTGTAGTTACTTATTTATTATACAATAATTTGCACTGTTGCAACATAAAATTGTTTTCAAGTGTGGTGGGGGAAAAATTTTGATTTGCCTCCCAGATCCCCAACCCCATCCTCATTTAACACCTTTGAGATGAAGTGGATCATCAGTTGTGAGCCAGGCTTCATGGCTGCTGTGGGAAAAGAGAGGGGAAAACAAAGGTCTGTGGCCAGATTCCACATGGTGGAAAGTCTGACTCAAAATGAGTGGTTCTGTTTTATTTTAGCAGATGAATAGTTTACTTAAATGGTCAGTAAACTTCACCAGTTCATCATCACAGGGCCACATAGAGACAGATAATCATTCACTGAACTTAAATGTGAACAAATCAGTAGTTCAGCACAGATCGGTGTTTAAAGTCAGGAGACATATTGTCTTTTGGATGTCCATCGCTGCTATTTCTCAAAACGGACCTTTTGTTCGATTATATATATTTGCTTTCTGTAACATTATGTATTTTCCTTAAATAAAATAAATTTTACTCTGAATTGTCTTCTTAAACCATGTAGGTTGAATAGAGTGTATTGTGACCAGTCTGTATTTTTCCAGAGGTAATCAAAATCATGGTTTTATTGCATAAACACATGGGACAAAACAGATTTGTAAACACTGATTTCAACCGGGAAGGGCTTTGCCACACTTTTACTACACAGTTGATAGAAAGCCACTATAGAATGACTTCGAGTGAAAGTTGTTTCTTTTCATTCTTCCCAGGCTCAGAATGTCCAGTTTCATGCAGTGACTTTTAAAAACAGTATCCAACGACAAAACTCATCATGACACGATTTGTATGTTTACAGGTTTTCACTGTCTTTGTTCAAGTAAAAAAAACAACAACAAAAAAACCCTCACAGACATGCAATGAAGTGCACACAAAATTTAATATAAAACATCTCAAAAGACAAATGAACATGAATTAATATGTTTTCATTCAACCCCTTTCGTTGCATCACATTAATGTGCATGCACACTCAAGGCTGAAGAATTAACACAGCACCATAATACCATAACAGCAGTAATACAAAAGTGTAATACAAAATATATTACACTGTCCCCATATCACCTTCTACTGTAGCACACCTGCGGCTATTTGTGTCTTAACTTTTCTCTACAAGGTTCCATTGTTGATTCCATTGCCTGGTATCAGCAGTTTTCCACACTCCGCCAAACCATCTGCTGTCCATAGTAGTGTGGGCGATAAAAAACCCAAACAGTGATTCCTGTCCCTCCTGCAAGAACAGAATAGTCTTATAGTTGTTATTTCTGCACTCATAGTCTAATGAAATTTTGGCGCAACAATCTATAACTTTAATTTTTTTATATATAAAATGTCTCAGTGTATCAAGAAATAAAAACTTAATGGACATTTGATCTGGATAGGTTTATTCACTGATTTAAATATAAGTCATATCTTAGCTAATTTGCACCATCCTGTGTTAATTTTTCCAAAAAATATGCACACACCTTTACATACAGAATTGATTCTGTATGATTTAAATGAATATATATATATATATATATATATATATATATATATATAGAATAGTCTTATAGTTGTTATTTCTGCACTCATAGTCTAATGAAATTTTGGCTCAACAATCTATAACTTTAGTTTTTTTATATATAAAATGTATATATATATATATAGAAACATGATGGATTTGCCCTTAGATCTAGATGGTTTTAGTGATTTTGATATGGTCATATTTTGCTAATTGGCACCATCTAGTGGTGCTTCCTTATACCCACCCTCACATACACACCCATTACAGACTTTTAAGCAATGCCATGCAAGTATTTGCAAGCAACTAGAATTCTTAATGGAATTTCATGTGTATCCCACAATGTTATCATTCCTGAGGCTGGAGATCAGTATTCAGTCTTTTGCCATATTTCAGTTCAGTGATAGAGTCTGCACAGTTCAAGCTTCGGTCAAGACATTAATCGGTTTTGTTTTCCTGACATTAAAACCACTCATGCATGGGCCTTCATGGGGTGCTGCTTGTCAGCAAAAGAGAGTTGCTTTAATAGAAAAACTATACTCATAAATTTTAACTCTGATTTACCGAACGTCTCCAGTGCATGACATGGATCCCAAAGTATTTCAAATACTTTCTTTTCTGATTCTTGCTCATGTTGACTTCTTGGGTGCTATATAAGGAAAGATTCAAGAAGCTTTCTTTGTGCAGTGATTGATAAAAGACCTAGGAAGTCCATAACAACTCTGATAACATCACAGTCAAAGAGATCATTGATTTAGTTCTGCAGCCATCATGTAGCTTGTGTGCAGAGTCACGTTAATCTTTGCTGGCTCAAAACTGGTTTATCCCTAAATGCTGCCCACTTTCATGCTTTCCGCAGCAGCATCACAGATTTGTTGTGAAGTGCAGACACTCGACCCCGAGAATTACATTTAAATCCTGCAGCAGTCCACCATTTTCAGGGACAATATTTAATTAGCTCCACATCTGGGAAATGTCTCCACTACTTCACAAGAAGCCGTCCTGGCCTTCAGCGGTCTCTCATTCTACCAAAGTGGCTGGAATTGTTTTAAGGTGTTCCACACCACATACCAGCTGTGAATTCCCTCTCTGGTTGTCATGTCCATCTGCAGTTTTCTCACCCACGTTCATAAAAAAAAATACACTGTACAAACAAACAAAAACACTTCCATTCAGAGCAACTTAGAAGAAATTCACTTTTTTTATTTAAGTTGAGACACTGGCCTGATTGTAGCCTGTACCTCTTCCGCAGATTTCCATGTTAGTATGATAATCAAAAGCTTGTGCAAACAGGAGGACGCTCCCACAGCTGGAGCGTTTCCACTCATGACTTTAACCTTCTTACCTTCTTCCTGTCCTCTATGCTCAAACTACATACCCCCTACAGTTTTCTTAACCCTGAAACCTGATGCCTTGCAGGGTTTTTCGTCTTCCTCAGGCGCACTACATTTTCACTGACTTCATCTTCCTGTAATCCTCATCATCCCCCCCCTCTTCAGTTACCATCACCACATTTTTGACTCTGATATTCACATACAGAGATTCAGTTTGGAGTTACTTTCCCTCTCTTTGTTTTGCAGCTATGCCGTTAAGTTATGAAAATGTATGGCATATTTTCAGAGCCATTCCTCTCCATATTGGCTCACCATCCACAGCAGCCAGAGGCCATCTCAGTCCAACCATCCAGGTCCTGGGTCTCTGGTCATTTCAAGCATATATATATCCCCCACTTTTGCAACTACCTTAGCGAATTAATAAAGCCAAAACTTGATTTGGCTCTGTCTTAAACTATCTTTTTTGGTGGATCTGTAATCAGTTGTGGTTCTCCTTCACCTCTTGGTACGGCCTCCAAATGCAGCCTTCTCCTCTCATTTCCACCCCTCCTGTAAACATCCATTTATTTGTCCTCGACTTCCACTGTTACATTGTTCTGACGTGTTATTTGCTTGTTTAAGGACATTAATGACCCTGTTTGTGTTATTGTCTTCATCATCATCATTATCATCTTCTTTTTCTTTTTTTGTAGCACCTCTGGAGCCTTTATTCAGTCCCATGGCTATGAACCAACATTTGGGCAGTAAAATGTGGAATTCCTGTCTTACAAATAATAATATAAATTGGAAGAGGAAGACAGCACACATATTTTAACTTAATACATTTATTTTTTTGGAGTGTTAATGCGCAAGTGAAACACTTACATGTATTTTCAGTGGGGTTGTGGTGGTATATACTGTATTATTTCCACATTCCACGTGACACAAATATTTGAACTGCTCAGCAATTCTTAACCTTGGGAAACCAGGTGTGTGTAGGAAAAAATGAAAGGGAGAAGGTGAGAGAGAGAGGGTACAATGTGGGGTAGAGAAATGATGGAGGGCAAGTCAGAGGATATCATCATCATCATAAGCCCAGAGGGATCTGGTTGCCATGGAGTGTGCATATGTCTGTGTGTGTGCGCGAGTGTGCGCGCATTGGCTGGTGGAGGTGGTGGCAACAGTGTGATGATATTGTGGAGAAACATATTATCATTGTGACATTATTGAGACTCCCCTAGGTTTGGTTGCGTGTATGTGCATGTCCATATTAGGCTGTAAGGATAAAACTTTGGTTAAGACCTAGTTTCCTAGGGGTAGATTTAGTTTTAGGTTATGCATGTAGTTGGGATGGTTAATATAAGGGCAAGGGGCTATGGAATGCATTATGTCTGTGGGTGTCCTCACTAAGGATGATGTGCAAGAATGTGTGTGTATGTGTTCTTGTATTTTTGGCCTCTTTAGGACCTTTTCTGGTGTAATCACTGACCTTGTTGGGAGCAGTAGTCTCCTCAAAGAGATTAAAACCTGGTTCTAATGAGGGAGAACCTCATTTATGAGGAACTGGTTATATTTATAGCCAAAACTTTGAATTGTAATTAGGTTAAGGATATGGTTTGGCATTAACTAGTTAAGATTAAGGATTAAGGCCGCGCAAACGTGTGTATGTAAGTGTGTGTGTGTTTATATGGATAACTTTGAGAGTTCTAAATGACATGCATACAATAAGGACACATCAGTAAAAATGTTTCGCTGTATAATCAAGGCTTCAACCTGATGGTGGAATAAATATAGTGACACCAAGGTGTCTGACTAAAGGGCGCGCAAACAAACAAATTAATAAATCAATAAATAAATCTGCATGTGACTATGCACAAATAACACACAATAATCGAATGAGACAACACCCTATCGCTTCCTATCACACGCCACCTGAAGATGGCGCTCCTGATCCTCGAATGTTGGCTATGTGGCGCCACAAAAGGCTGCGCGCATGTGCGTGTGCGCGCGGGGGGAGACGGAGCTGCTTGTCTGCCTCCTCTCTGATGGTGTTGCCTCCCGGTCGGTGCAGTGCTTTTGCCGCTCTCTCTCTCTCTCTCTCTCTCTCTCTCTCTCTCTCTCTTCCTCTCTCCCTTTCTTTCTTTCTCTCTTGCTTTTGCACCCAGCGCCTCTTCCTCTTCCCCCTCTGTCTTTTCCTCTTCCTCTTCCTCCCCTCGCATGCCTCATAGCCTTGCACCTCTGGCCAAGCATCCCGGCAAATGGTCGCTCCATCTTTCGGCAACTCTGGACACAGGACACGGCGAGAAGGCGCACCGTTCTGCTCCCCTCTGATCTGAGCACGCTGCGGATTGACTTGGAGGAGAGACAGACCAAAGCTCAGGGGGAAAACGAGCAGGCGCCGGTCGCCGACAGTGGCCAGGATCCCATTTCGGTAAGTCATCCTGTTATATTTCCCAAAGCAGAGGAAGGAGAAGGTGACAAGGTCTTCCTCCGCCTGCTTTTTATCCCATTGTCATTCATCAGCGTGACGCGGAGATGCTGGATGATACTGGGAAACTGCTTCAGAAACTGTTTAAAAATGATGCCCTGCTTTTGAATGCAAGTATTCGGCTGTGCTCGGATCAGCAGGCACTTTTTATATTTGGGTCCAATTATGATCGCTGACCCAAATTCACCACTGATTGTGCGTAAAAAGTGCCCAAAAAGCACCATGTAAACAAAAGAGATCACACCGGCTCTACTTCTGTAGATGACGGATTATTTTGTTTTCACAACTTCACACCCCAACTCGAATGGTTGTTACATCCTTACAAACATGTGAAAGGTATAGCCCGACACATGCTTGTTCCTTTGTGGAGCAGTATTTTTGAATATTCTACTATAAATCTCATTGTCTGCCCAGGTTGGAATTTCCTTTTGTCTGTGTGTGGTTGTGGAGTATGAAGTGATGCACGGATAAGAGTGTAGGTGAGATTCCACACCTTTCCCACAACTGCACTTGTGCTTTTGATCAATACACATTTGCAGGAGGGGGATTGTGCACTGGCAGTTTGTCAAGGGCGAGCAGTATATCTAGTAGATGATTTTGAGGTGAGGAGGTGGAGGAAGAGGGGGAGGAGGGCTGGGCTGCACGCTGTGGGTTCATGTTCAGCTGCATGTCAGCACTTGGATAGGTACATGATGGACAGCAGAGGTCGAGGTTTGCATGGATGGACAGGGTACTGGTGTGTGCTCAGGTACATTTATTATTTAAACCTCTGTCTAAGCTGTGTTGCTTAGAAAATAGAAAATGTGGGTTGAGATTTTTGCAGGTCAGGCAGCTTCAGGTAATCAGCCATGCAACAAGGAGAATACAATCCCCTTTAATTCCCCTTAAAGTGACCTCTGGTACTGGAACATAGACCTAAAGATTTCTTTCTCCCTCTAGTGTCCTTCACAGATCACCACTGCTCAGTGAGTTCAAGCCAGCACTTAATCCACTTTTCCAATAGTGTGAAGTGATGATAACGTCACACTCTCCTCGCTCACCAGCCGCACATCTTCAAAAACTCCAACAGATTTTTTTTTGTTGCTTCAGGATAGGCAGCATTACAAAAGACATCTCACTGTGGGAACTGTCTCATGTCCCTTGCACACTCATCTCTTCAATATATTTCCTAAAAATTAGCTTCTTTTATGTCCCGTCAGTGACATAACTGTCTCCACTGCTCATGAAACGCCTTGTCCTTCATCGCGGACACTGATTAGGCTAATTCACACAGCAGCACAGGCCTAAGGCCTAATCATTTTGCTGTGCGGGCAGAACAGAGCAGTCTTTATACTGCATGTGGTTCCAGGGAGAGAAGGAGAGAAAGACAGGGTGAGAGCAAAGGAGGAAAGCTAGCCGCCGGTGCTTATTGATCGGATGGAGGGGCCACTGGCAGGCATCCACAGGATGGAGTGCTGACGACAGTCCAAAGAGTTTCTGGGATGAGCTGGGCTGGCAGTTGCCTCATAGAGCAGTGCTGATGAAAGGGGAAGACTTTTGAGTGATAGTTGCCCTCTCAGTCACAGAGCAGGACAGGAAGGATGAGAAAATACCGCCACTGATATGAATTTCATTTTTACCATCACCAGAGAGTGAAAATTAGGTGTGGTTTAGTGTACATGGTGTCAAATATGATGCAATGGAGTCAACGTACTTTATGAGTAAAGCACAATGATTTGGAGAAAATACTGATTCCAATGATGATTTGCAATTAGAGCTGTGACAATTAATTGATTGAATAATCAATTATTAAAATTACATTTTATAATCAATTAATTGATTTTTTAAAGACAAATACAACAAGCTCTCTGAGTTTTCATCTTCTTAAATGTGAATATTTTCTGGTTTCCTTATTCCAAATAACAAGGGAATCATTACAAGCCAAACATTTTGGTTTGTGAACAAAACAAGACTTTTTAGAACATCATTTTGAGTTTTGGAAAACACAAATCAACATTTTTTTTTTTGTTTTAGGGTGATCCAATGAATTTTGTGGGAATTATAGTTAAAAATACACTTTGTGTGCCCACTAGCCATGCAGCAGGCTTCCGCCCAGATGGACACCACCCTGACCCTTCTTTGTTTTGTATGCTGGTTACCACGGCAACTGTGATAGTGGCCAAAAGTATGTTTGCAGAAATAGCACGTATAACAGTCTTTAGAGCTGCTTGTTTGAAATTGCAATTTCTTAATTGTTTAATTGTTTATCCCTAGTGTATACGACATATGGACATGTGAGCAAATCCTAATGATTGATGGCTGATGCTTAGTGGAATACAATATGGTAACTGACATTTGAGCATTGTAAATTTTTATCAGTGATGAAAATTCACTTCCTCTTTTTATTATATATACATATATATATATATATATATATTTAATAACTAGACAAATATTTATGTGGGATGTGCTTGTTTTAATTTCTTCTCATGTCTTTTGTTCAAACAATCTTCATAATTTATGTGACATGTAAGCACCGGCGTATGAGGAAGACAGTAAATATCTACCAATGTTTTTCAGTGCTGTTTTTATACTTAACGTAAACGTAACGACTGACTGTTGAGCTCAAGGCCACTTCCTGAGTCAAAGTCACATACGTTAACATGAGACACGTCCTAAACCTCTGTTCCTCATACAAGTCAAAATGATATCACCTCTTCGGTGTTTTCATTTGTATTTAATGAAGTAAATATTTGATTAGATGACTGTTGGAAATGCAAGTTGCCTCTTCCCAGAGGAGTGATGAGCCTCAATAGCAACTCTTTGAGGTGTGACACAAGCCCAGAGGCAGCGTCTGATGCTGTTCGTCTGTCACAATGAAGTAAACAAAAGCTTTTGTTGCAGTTGTCATTGCTACAGAAATATCATTATGAACTTTTCTTCTTTAGTTAACAAATAGGCGAACTATCCATATGTCAGATACTTTGTACATGTCCTTTATTATTCTATTTCTGTCTATCCAAAGAAGAGACAGCTGTAGAACATGAAACACTATTGAAAGAAAAAAGGAATAAAATAACCATTCTTTGATGTCACACATCGACGTCCTTGAGCTCTTACCTGCTATACTGTTTATTGTACAGGGTATTTTTCCACTACAAATCTACTGAAGTGCAGTGTGAGTGGGCTTCAGGCAGCTGACATTTGATCCACTTGCTGATTGCATTAAATGCATATTCATGGACACAGGGAGAAATCCTAATTGACAGTCTAAGCGTACTCATCAATCAGATGTCTTGATGCTCACATTGGTGACTAGATGCTTATGATCTTGTTAATGATTTAAGGAAAAAAAAACCCACTGATGTGTCACTGCTAATGGAAAATTTTACAATATCTCCATTACAGTGGAATTGTTAGAAGATTGCTGACATGCTACACACCATTAAGCCTCTAATATCACTCTTCTTTTCCTCAAGGGGGATGTGCAGTGCACCCAACATGGCGATCCTGGTGCGATATGTCCAGCTATTATCCTATAAGGCATACTTTTAACTCAAATTTGCCCATTTCAGTCAGTCATGAGATTATTGTTTTTACTTCCTTGCTGTTTCTAATGAGATTAAGAATCAATAACATTAGCAACTCTACAACAGCATCATGACTATATTGAGTGCTGTGCTAAGGTGGTTGATGATTACACCTCCACTTTCATATTCTAGACTTAAAAAAAACAAAACAAAACTGCAGCTTATTAGGAAATTTACCTTGAATAGAGTTTATGGAACTTTTTGTGCATACACATACTGCCAGTCAGTGTAGAGCTGAAAGATTTTGGTCAACATACAGATGTATATTGCAATTGTTACTTGTTTTTTGACATAATGTTTTATAGATCTGCCATATGGCAAGGATGAGGACTTATCACTTTTGATAAACTTGCTTGGACAATAGAACAATAAAATATAAATTAATTTAATAGCAGCTTTTACAATTTGCCAAATGTGTTGTTTCAAAGTGTGGTTTTGATTTGAAAATGATAAATTGTTCTGCCCTACCACAGGTTATGTAAAAAAATATGTATTTCCTTCTTATTGACTAAATTATTAAAGTTACACAACAAATGATCAGTTACATAACTGAAATTATTCAGCACTGTTTTATACTTTTGGCAGGTGTTAGCTGTAAAGTTTTGAAAGGTTTTTAAATAACTCAAAATCATTTACAATCTTGTCACATCTGTGTGAAAGCAAAAAATGAGAAAATGTGGGCTGAACAAGAAGTCCAGGTGTGATTTGGAGGTATTTCATTCTCAACAGCCACCTGAGCCCACAGTGGATGTGTAGCTTTCATTTTGCCTTCTGCTTATATCACGCTGGTGTATCATAGATCAGTCTGGATCCTAAACACTACATTTTGCAAATTTGTTTGTAATCTTCCACTAATCTTCTCTAGATATTGAAAATGATTAATATTATGTTAAGCTCTTTAGTATATCCATGTATAATAATATAAATTATACCCATAATGAGTTGGTCTTTTATACTGACACACAAAATTTACATTATGTAAGTGTAATACATACCTTTTTTTTCTTAATTTTCTTAGTTTTTCTTGATTAATAGGGTTTTGAAGAGGTGACTTGATGTATACTAGACAAGCGATGTCATGTTCGCATACAGCTGTTCATCATGTTGTTTAAGAGACCAAAGTCTGGATTCAAGGCCCCATTTATCTGACTGGAGTGTCCTTGAGCAGGAAAGCTCAGAGGGTGTTGGTTTGCCTCTTACCCTCTGATCTCTTTGTTTGGAGGGGTGAGTAAGATGACAGCATTTTCTCTGGAGGTGTTGAACCCATTGACAATGCGGATACTTCTGCTGATGTGATGACCTCTTCTTTTCATTCTCCCCAGCGCAGTAATTATATTGTCATTTTCTGCTGACCTTCACATAAAAGCCCCCCCAAAAAAAGATTATTACTGTCATTACATCACCAGAGCTCGGACAGTAACTGCTTTGATTGCTTTTTAAACTTGGAACTTGGCGTCTTTGCATTTACATTTTACAACAGTGGTGACTATGCAGTAACTGAGAAGCAGACAGATGTGAGAATCTGAACTCCTGTTTTAAAGTTTCCATACCCCAAAATTCAGAGACTTCACCTGCAACCAGGCCCTTCCTGGATGATACCATCTGTCAATCACACTGGTGTCCACTCATATGTATCATACTTTATCATCATTTCCTCTAAATGGGAACACTATTTTCAAAATGTGCTATTGAGAAATACCCTCTGTAAGAAAATAGTACACTCATTTTCCCATAGACATTTAAAATTATTTCTTTTTAAAACCAGTGGAGTCCTGGTGGCTTTTCAATATATTGTCACTTCCACTTCACAGAGGAAACTGGAAAAATCTGTCTAATTTTTATATGTGGTCTATGACCATAATTTACTGAATAAGATATAATAATGAAAAAACAATGACAAATAATGTATTGACATTATATGACATTATTTACAGGGTCAAGTACAGGCAGGCATCCGTATTAAGCGTCATTGAGCTTTTCATCTTCTTTCCTTCCTTCCCTTTATCAGACAGAGGAAGAAAATGTTGTCCAAGTTAAAGAGTGCTTTGGATTTATGATGTGATTTTTCTCTGATGTCACATGTAGTAGAGATATATGGCTTAGTGAAAGGTAAAACACATTCACCAACTGCTGTGTATTGTATATTGAAATGATTAAAGCGTGCAGGACTTTTGAGAATCCCAGCAGGAAGAAGTGGAAGAGAATGGGAGTACTAATGTGTCAGTGTTGAAGTGAGTCTTGCAAGGAAGCAATATGTGTGTTTTAGAGAGAGAACGCGAGAGAGAGAGAGAGAGGGAGAGAGGGAGAGAGGATGGATGCCTATAGTGTGTTTCTGCTGCCAGTTCTCCTCCCATCTTCTAATGAGCCTGCTGCAGATGGAACTCCCTCTGTATACCCACCTCTCCTCCCCCTCCGATCCATTATTCTCCCTTCGTCCCTTCAGTCTTTAGTACAATGGAAATCAAAGAAAGAAAGGAGTAAAGAAATAATGAGAAAAAAATAAGCAAAAAGTGACTGGAGGGGACTTAAGGGGAATTTCAGTCGGGGTTAAGTTATGAAAAATGGGTTGTAAAATGAAAGGGGAGGTTGAAATGTAGGTGCTTCTGACTGAGCTTGTTGGGGAGGGGCAGAGACTTATGAGCAGAGGGAAGAGTTGGAAAAGATGCTGACTGTGAAAGACGCTCAGGATCTGCCCATTTATCAGTTACTCGAAAGTGACTGCTGTTTGGACTTCCTCTTTTATTTTGACAAGTCTTCCATTTGTGCTGATTGTTTTTACTTCCTTTCTCTTTTTCCTGCCTTTGTGATTGCCCTGCCCCGCCCTAATGTGTTTCACCTGTGTCTCATTTTCCCTGCCTTCCTTGTGTATGTGCTTCCCGTTCTCCCTCTGTCTTCATCAGTGCTGTGTCGGTTAACAAAAATCAAGTTGGAATGAATATTATACAACATACTACTCCATTGAAGATACTCCGATGTTCCCTGTGCCCCCTCACTCAGTGGAATTATTTATTATTATTATTATTATTATGAGGGGATTTGGGCTTCTGTCCTGCTGCTTGTCTTGGATGCCTTCTATGCTGCTTCACTTGGGTGGCACTAAGAGTAAAGCTAACAGGTGAGTCCGCAGATTTGTTTGTTACTTTTCCATGTACGGCATAGAAAGCAAAATACATCCACATGCTGCTTTCCAGATGTTTTACTGCTGTGACAGTCCACTCAGGCTTTAGCTTGCTCGTATCTTACAAGTCAAAGTAGATCTAATGCCATGCTGTTTTAACATCACTCCCTGCTGGACCCTATGTGTATTACCTTAGATGGTCCGATGATGGTCAGATGAGCTTCTTGGTCGAATTTTTTTGAACTCGAAGAGATTTTTAACGTTCAGGTTTTAAAAAAAATGCCCACAAAGATTGTACAGATATGCAAATTTAAAATAAAAACACCCTCACCTTCATCTCGGTGGCCTTGCATCATCATTTGGCCAGGTTTTGTGTTTGCCTGTCTACCAGTGAAGCTGAAATTTTGAAATTTTACTATACAATAGCACAGACTGTAATAATCAGTTAAAATTCACACTGCTTCACCATGCTATATTTAAATGCTGCATGTTAAAAGCTAATGGTATGTGTTAAGGCCAGGTTTGGCAGCAAAAGCAATAAGTCTGTGGTTGCCTGGCCATGACATCATGTCTGCGGCTGTCACATATAGCACTCGCAAAGCTGAATTAATAATTGGATCAGCTCGCCAGGTCTGTCAAAGCTAATTGAGCATCAAAGACAAGCCATAGCTCGAGCGCAGATCATCTTGATTTTCCTCGGGCTAAAATGTGCCAGGTGCTGTTATGACTAAGTGTTTGTGTGTGTGTGTGTGTGTGTGTGTTCATCTGCTGGTGTGAGATCATGGCTGTTCTGGTATGATGACTTTTAATAAGAATTCATATACTGTGGCTCCACAGGCCATGGAGTCTGTGAATGCCTGCATGTTTTTTAAGGGTTCTGTGTGTGTGTGTGTGTACATAAGAGCATTTGTGGGTATGTTTAATGCAAAGCATTTTTTATAGCAAGCTGCTGCTCTTTCAGGTTTGTGTTTCTCCACCACCTCCATTTTCAGTCGGACAGTTATTGACAAAATTTTCTTTTTTTCTGACCCTTTCAGTGGAATATAAATTTATTAGACAGTTTCCTCGGTGTTGCCAACCTGTCTGATGTTGAAAAGTGATTTTCATAAACTAGTGTTGAACAAAATGTTACAATGGAAGTGTAAGAGTTTTCCTCCGAAGAAAGACTTTGCACTATGACACAACATATTATGGAAAGAGGGAGGTGTAGTGTTGACTTTTTATAAGTCGTCTTTTTGCACAGGAACGTAGCATTATTTATGTAGCTGACCAGTTGGGAAATTATGTGTTTGCAGGCACATTGAATACCCGTGTCTTGATGTGGGGGTGGTATTTGTGTGTGTGTTTTCTTTAAAACACACATCATTGCTGTTTTCTATCTACACAAGGCTGGTGTGCAATTGATATAAAGCACATAAAATCATGTCTAAGTGCAGTTGGACCTTCTGCTCCAGACCTGCAGCTTGGGCCAGTGTTTGTTTGCCAACTAAAGGCCAGAGAGGAAGTAGCTGCTGCTGTCATGAACTTGTTTTACCTGCAGGCAATGAAAAATGAACAGAATAATTCAGCTGCAAGAACTTTGGAAGTGAACAGAAATGCAGTGATGACAAACTGAATGTGAGAGAGTGTAGCAGCATCTGTTCAAGGAACATTGCCCAGAAACAATTCCACAACACAACAATAAAACAATACTGGTCTGAAAAAGACAGTTTTACTGCCTAAAGAGTTTTATTACCAGTTTTAGGGCTTTAATTGGGAAGTTTCATTGGATGATTCTAGAATAATGTGGCAACAAAAGTCAAGCTTAAATTATATTTGCTGTCATTAACCTTCATGTGGCATACTCCCATTTACCATTCTCTCTCCTCACAGTAATGATTTAATAACAACAGAATATATCAGGAGGACAAATGAGGCAAAGGTATCTTTCTGTTGATGTGGCAGTTCATATATACTGTATATACAGTACATTTATGTGTGTTAGTGCAATATAAAGTAAAAGTATTTTAATGTATTAGCTGCTTTGATCTCCAGATACTGAAGATATTATCTAATTCTTAATGAATCTCTGATTGATAGATTAAAAGTGCATAGATCTCTAACATCTTTGCAAAACATTAATTAATATATTAAAGTTGAAGAAACAATCCGAATTGAAGGTGAGTTACTGATTTAAAGAAAAGACCTAACATTGTCTGATAATGAACATGAAAGATTTTCTCAGACCTTCACATTATCTATAATTAACACGCAGATGAATCTAGATGTTTTCTCTTTGCTATTACACCTTAGTGAAGGTGTAATGATGATTAAACTAAACGTGAACAACTCAAATGAAACTAAAACATGTGTGTGTGTGTGTGTGTGTGTCAGATTTGTATGGTGATATTACAGCTAAAAGTAACAGTAGCCATTTTAACTTAAAATTTATTGGAAGTTCTGTTAATCAGTGTTATCTGCAGTCCAAGATAAGTTGAAATTTTAATTTGAAAGCTTCCACTTATTTTGTCCCAGCATTTATTTTTTATTTTATTTTTTAACAGCTTAAGCTTGAAAAAAACAAATGATACCAAACCTCAGTTTGTGTGTTATCAACCTTAATAAGAGTAAAAAAAGTGTCCATATATTATGTATCGTAAGGGTTCATTCTGTCATTCATTCTACCCCTTTATCCTCCACATGGGGCTGCAATGGTTGCCAGTCCATTGCAGGACCACAAATCTTGGGTAATCCCTGTCACTAGCACATACAGTACACACAAGCAACAAAATGGTATAAATTCCAAATATAACAACTGTGGTTGGGTCAGCCAATCAGTAGCTCACACTAATCCTTTTCAGCCATGTATTCTTGTGAAAATGATGGTAAAGACAGAGACTGATGGAGATAGAGATCATACCAACGTGACCCATTAAAGGATTGGCCAAAGCGTGATTGCCCTGGTGTCCCATCAGTCAATGGAGTGAGACAGACTATAGAAGGTATAGAGACAGGGACGGTGAAATCGAGGTTTTAGGAAGAAGACTTCAGACTGAGATGAGGGATAAGGTGAAGGGAGCTCTTGGGGGGGGGGGGGGGGGGGGGGGGGGCGGCTTG
>JAFBJR010000258.1:1271004-1298173 GCA_016785285.1 Brachirus orientalis
GGGGGGGGGGGGGGGGGGGGGGGGGGGGGGGGGGGGTATGGCAGCATTGCTGCACATGCTGACTGTGAACTTCCAGCCAACTACTTGTTGGACACAGGCTACTTAGTATATTTTGTAAGGAAGAAGCTGAGTGAGGGTTTAGCTGTGAGCAATTCCAGCACATCTGAGAGGAAAACAGTCGCTGAAATGATGTTTTGACCATGGGGCATTTTTATTAGGTTGTTTATTGATGTGTGTTGACACTGGAGAGCTACATCCACAGTTGCGCCTCAGTTCCCACTGTCCACATTATTGGATTTCATTTCACAGTCCCTGAGCTAACAAAGAAAGATTTTTTTTTTTGTGTCCAGCTCCACATTGTGCTTGTTCCGTGTAAAGCTCATGTCAGTACAAACTTTCCTGATATTCAACACTTTTATTTATGCCCACTTCCTCCTGAGGCATCCTTTTATTATACAGCATGCCTGACAACAAGATTGCTGTCTTTTAACTTCACGGAACACAATATGTTACTTCTGTCAATGTTTTCAGACTAAACTAGGACTGAATCAGCCATGAATTGCAGAGAGCCACAAAAATATGAAGTTAAGGAAAGATGAAGATGCATGTTTTGTTATGTTGCCTGTGGTGGGTAATAAATTATACTGTATATCATAGACCTAAAATAAATGAATGCTTTGTTTAAGGTTACTAATAAGCGTGGGTGACAGGAAAAAAAGTGTGTGTATTTCTGTAGATAAAGGTCATTTGGTCCAACCTTTTGATGCAACCCATTGCAGCATCTCTTGAAATAAAGAACCCTACAGTGGGATATATCCTATCATCACCATGGTAACACTAATAATAATCATGAAATGGTTTTAGATCCTTGTAATATAACGTGGGCATTGTTGTTCCCTAACATCCTGTGTTTGTTAGTATAATTCCTACGGCCAGTCGAAATCACCCAATAAAAAATGTGGATTATAATAAGCTAATGTGCAAATGTCCTATGGGGCTGTTTTTTTTTTTGTAACAGAAGGACTATATCTTATTCCACAATTTTTTCACAGAGCCTTTGGGAAATTGTCAGATTTATAATTTGTGCTCCCACATTTCCAGTAGGGCTGTCACTTTTCCAAAAATCAAATTCAGCATTTTTATAATTATAAATTTATTCACTGGAATACATTTAAACAGCCCCTCATGCACTGCTGTTGCTGCTCCCCTGATACACCACAAACATCACAGTTTTTGTACTTTATTAACAGATTTTAATATTGTTACTTATTAACAGTGCCCCTAGCATTAGAGTATTCATAATGTAGAGTACTCAACAGAGTAGGATGGAATAAACCCTCCCTTAATGGGAAGTCAATCACAACAAGCAGGAACTCCAACAGCTTTTAACTAAAATGAAATAATGTTACATTGGTTTTCTGTTTTAGTAGTTGAGGCAAATGACCCAGCTTAATTTCATATATTGTTTGCCACAACTCTGTCAACGTGGTTGGATTGTATATGAGCAAGCTTACAGAGAGTTTTAGGTCAGGTTATTAGTGGATGTGCAGTCAGAGGAGTCTCCCTCATACTGTGTAAGCTTACATCTCCAGGATTTTGTTGCTGCTCTTGACACTGTCACATGATATGGTAGGAAACCTTATGTGCACCCTCTGCTGGATTCTAAGGGTTACTATTTAAATAGGCACTTATGGCCGTCTGCATTTCGAGCATGCAGTTTTCAGTTAGTGTGTGAATTTTGAATCCCACACTTTTTTAAAGCCCTAATTACCACTTTAATGATGAGCTCTGTATAGTTGATTCCAGCTCGTCTACTGGTATTGATTAAACCCCTAACCCTTTCTCTGGTCCTCAATTTTCCATTACTAAATCCCCTCATGGCATTAGATGGCATATATATATATATATATATACAAAAAAAATCTTGAATATATACACTATATTGAAGGAAAAATAATTACACAGCCCAAAGCACCTTTATTAAAAATGATAGGCGGGGTTCATGGCCTATACTGCAGCCGGTCATCCATGGGTGATAGTAATGGTTTGGCCACAATCTCATGGACCCATCAGGTTGTACTTCTGTCTGTACAGTCTATGGTCTGCCTCATTCAGTAATCACATACCTATGCAAATGCAAATTTCGTTTCACCCACCCAACAGTCGCTGGCTTGCAGTTCTGACTCAGCTTGTCAAACATAGAGCTATACTAATTTTCCATTTTACGAACTTCTGCATACTACACAATAGCAAGTGGTATACTGTAGGAGTGTCTGTGGCATAGATGAATTTATTTTTATTATTTTTATACTGTTATTCATTTGTTCACTTTCAGACTATTGTAAAATGAGTTTGCACAATGCTGATATTGCCTCTTCTCTCTCTCTCTCTCTCTTTCTTTTTCTCAGGGAAGTGTTCAGATCTCATGTCGCTTGGCAAAATTCCCACACTGCACACAGAAACTGATTTGTTCTATATCAAGACAGACGTAGAAAACAGCAACATTGTGCCATTAAAGCAAGACAACCACAAACAGGTTGGAGTATGACTGCTAAGATAAACACTTCTTGCCCTTACTTCCATTGCACTGCTGCAGTGTACACAAAAACACTCCCTCAGTCAGGTCTGATAATATTACTTGATGGAGAGCATTTTCAGACTAAAGGAAACGGCATACAAATTAGGGCTGCAACGATTCCTCGAGTAACTCGAGTAACTCGAGTAACTCGATTTCAAAAAATGATCGAGGAATTTTCTCTGCCTCGAAGCCCCGTTTAATTAAATTTAAAGCTCACGTTTTGAGCAGATTTTTTTAGTGTGATACAACGTGCTTACGTCACAGGCTATGCATTCCCTACAAAGCGGAAGAAGACGGAGCGGGCTTTGGGGAATGTGCGTGGACAGTTTAGCGGTATGCCAGGACCGAAAACAGTGAATACAGCGAAAATGAGCAAACGCAGCAAAGCGAGAGTAATAGGAGGAATAGGATAAAATTATGTTTTATCCGATTACTCGATGAATCGATAGAATATTCGATAGAATACTCGATTACTAAAATATTCGATAGCTGCAGCCCTAATATTAATACTGTTATTAAGGCTGCAACTAATAATTATTTTCATAATCAATCTGTTGATCATTAATGAGTAGTTGTTTGGTCCATACAATGTTAGAAAATGTTGGTGTTTCCTCAAACCTTAAAATGTTTTTAACTTTTAAAATTATTATTTGGTTGCAATGATCTGCAAGAAAGCAGAAAATATTCCCAATTAAGGAGTTCAAAAATAAAAAAAGGCTGGTTTTATTTAGTAAAAAAAAACCAAAAAAAAAAACCAAAAACAAATCGATTAACTGATGTAAAATAATTGGTGATTTTTTTTTTTAGTTCTTGATTAATTTTTGCAGCCCTTACTGTTGTATTGTTTTTGTTCACAAAGACCAAGCATTGGCAGAATAATAAAATCAACAAAATTGCCGACAGATACAGTTTAAGCCAATCATGTCTGTCATTGCACCAAATCTCACAAAGCTTGGGAATTGGTATATTCGAGGACACTCAGGATACTCAGTGTTGTACTCACTCTTCACTGTCCAATTCTATCTGTCCCTGGTAAGTTTTTAAATGTAAAGTATTTAAGCAGGATGCACAGAATTGAGGGAACTCTCTTCACAGCAGTGAATACTCTGTGGTTATTCCTTTGACATCAAATTGCCTCATAAATAACATTTTAGGTTACTGCTTCATTCACTGTGGTATCTCTCCACACGGGTTTAACTGTAAAGATCCCAACTGTGGCCAGGCTGTAGAAGTGCAAGTGCACATTAATTTCACTCATCTGTCGTCTGTGGGTTGCATCTGCAATGTATAATTCATCAAGTAACTTTCTGTTGATATCTGCATATAAATTAACTTGGATATTGTGCGGCTCATGAATTTCTAACAGCGTATGTAAACAGTGGCATCACAGCAGTCCATCAGCTCTGTTGTCTCTTGCCTGCCACAGGAAAACACTATGTATTTTTGAAGAGGTTTTCAATAGTAATATACTGGAATTCTGCTAGTCCTGTTGTAGAAATGTGGAGTATTGACACAAAAGATGCAAAAAAAACCCCAAAATGTGGTTGTCTCTGTGCCATTACTGATTGATAAAAATAGAAACAACTTTAGTGGAAGCAACACCGTATTGAGATATCAGAAATGTGGAGGATGCACTATAATATAGTATATTTTCTATTTTTGAAGATAGGAATTGTTGATGCTCAGTTCTATGTAGTAGGAGGTATTTCAGTTTTATACCAAACCAAACAAATGCTGCTCACACATTCATTACAAAATTCCACAGTGATTTGTGAATACAAGATACCCCTCGCTGTTGTTTTGGCCAATTAGGCTAGAAATCTGCTGGCTTTGGGCTTGTGCCAGAGATTTGCCAGACAGACTTTATGTGTTGGGGAGAGGCTTTTGAACGGGAAAAAAAAATACTTGCAGATTCATGTGCCATTTCTGTCACTCATCTCTCTTTTTCTAGGCTTTTTTTTTTTTGCTTTCTCTTGACTGTAGAGTAAAGAAAACACAACTGGAGGTTGTATTAGAAAACTAGTCCACATTAGTAACTTCCTCCTGATGTGATTTATTCATAAAATCACCTACATGGCTGCTTATGTATGGTTGGGCAATATGTCCAAATAGTTATCCTAGTAAACATTCTCATGTCAGTTTATATTGATAATTATTATGATGAATGCCAGATTGAGTTAAATGTGTTTGTTTTGGATTTTTTTTAAAAACTTTTTATGAATCTGAGTTAAAACAATGCATGTTGTTATATTTACTATAAACTTTTATTTATTAAGAAAATATAATGCATTCATTATTGTCATTGCTTTACTGCTTAAGTGATATTCAAATGTATTTAACCTGCACTTTCAGTGTGTCTCTGCAAAGGAACGTTACGCTGTAACCATAGGCCTCTCCACTAGATAAAATATCGACTGCAGACACACAACAGTCAGTGTGCTGCAAATAGTTTCCGTTTTCTTAAGCCTTACTTTTGGTAGAGTGTCAGTATTAATTTTCCCAAATTGAAATGCCCACATTAAAGGGATAGTTGTCATTAATACTATTGGCTCCAAGACTTGTTTACAGATGTTTCAACTGTCCGAGGAAAACACACATTCACTGTCTACAGATTTATCTTTCACCGACTGGTGACCAGGTCCCAGGTCACCAGTCCATCGCAGGGCAAACATACAGAGATGAACAACCAGTCACGCTTACAGTCACAGCTATTGCTAATTTACCCCCAAACTGCATGTCCACACAGGACAGGCCCTTGGTCAAACAAGGATCTGAACAGGTGGCCTTCTTGCTGTGGCGCAACAATTCCTCACACCCCTGTGTGGCCACGATGGTGAAACAATATTTATATATAATATTTATTTTGTAGAGCTTCACACGCTCAGACATATAGCCATTGCATCTTTATCAGCAGCCCCTTTTTTTTACTGTCACATGAGTAGGAGTGGCTGGATACCACTTGGTTCCTTTTTACACGTTTCAAACAACCAACCATCCAGTCATAATCAGCCATTTTAAAAACATAATGCTCAAACTGCATTTCAAATAGTCCACGCTCATAGAGAAGAATTAAACAGCTCACATTTTTACAAACCATGGTCAGTGAAGCATTTATATGAACACTAGGGTTTTTGGTTTGTGTTGGGTTTTTAAACCAGTGATTGACTAGTATCAGATCAGTACTGCTGCTGGGTATCATATTGGCTCACCTCTACATATACTTCACTCGGGATTCAGACTCTGACTGGAGCACACCACCCCTCTGGTTAGTGGACAGCTTTCTCTATTTCATGAGCTGCAGCTACAGGTCAGAGGTTGGACTTTACCACAGAATCACTGGGAGGCAGCCAGGTTGTGTCCTCATAAAACACCCATAGAAATGGAAATGTAATTTCTTGGGAGCTTTCTTTCGGCATAGTCTCTCCCATTTCATCTGGGCCATTTGTGTGTTTTTATTTTTTTTTTTCTAAATTCACCTCAGGTCTGTAAGGGGAATTTGTCTTCTTATAAGAATATAGTTTGTTGAACTCTTGGAGCACAAGATCTAAAGAAACCAAACACACTGTGAAGCTTCTGACTTTGATCTTTTGGCGTTTATTAGCCCACCGGCAGCAGTTCTATGACGGGAGGGCTGAGCCTGGAGCGCAAATTTTTTGCGCAGGTGTTTCAGAGCGTTACATCATTTACTTGTCTACCATCAGGAGATTATTGCAACCAGTCCTGTTTTAGAGTCATTTTCTTTTTACCCCGAGCATAAATCTGATGGGTCAGTAGTCTCCTTTTTTAATACATCTTAGGATGGTTTGCAGTTATTGTGTGCAGTGAATAGAAATTTATGGTCAGGCAGGGTCACTCTGTCTCCAAAAATAGCACATTCATTCAGACAGCAGGGGGCCAAAGTGAGTACAGAGGTCTCCACTGTCCTCTGTCCCTCCAGTAGCAGCTCACAGGCCTCAGCCTCATGCCCAGCGGTGGACACTCTTTGTTGGCTGACTGCTGGGGACTGAGTGGAGATGGCTCTGTGCTGTGACTCGCTCACGGTCAAACACCTACTCTACTGTAGATGTACACAGACACAGTGAAAGTATCTAAGTGTGCACACTTAAATCAGTTAAGAAAACATTCCCCGCCCCCCACTGTCTTGTTGTCACATACACCACAGGATAAAGAGAGGGCCAGCAGGTTACCTGCAATAGTTCAGGATGGAATGAGTGTCCAATTGAGAAGCCATGGTAATTATTCCCTGGATTGCTTCGGGTTGCTACGGCAGCAGAGATCATCAGCCCACCGCAGAGATGAACTGACACAATGGGTCGCTTGAGGGAAGGGATGTAACTTTGTGAGATTACATCAAAGTACAGAAAGAGATGCTTATTCTATTTTATCAACAGCAGACGTAATGTGACTGTAGATTCTGTGTTTAAGTTTAGTGGAATGGATTTAGAGTAGAATGTGCTGCCTATGAGGTTATTCTGACATTAGTATGTGTGTGTTAATACATTTTTAGTCCTTTGAAAAATGTATCAATCTGTTTCTCATGTTCATATCTATTACATATACTGTATTTATTTTTAATCGTATTCATTCCTTTGACATAGTCAGCTGTGGGAATACCCAAACAGACAGGGTCTTATTAACTTTGGCCTGGTGATCTATCTCTTAAATGCAGTTGGAATTGAAATCATAATTTGAAATTGTAATATTCAGTAGCAGCCACTTGTGCATACTGAGTGAGAGGAAATATAACAGCGTGACCTATTATGGTTTTAAAAACTTGAGGCAAGTCTTGGGTCACAGCAAATGTTATTAATGTTAATAAATTATCATCCAGCCAATAGGTAATGGTTCATCAGCTTTTATATAGTAGTTAGTTAGTGTGCAGTGCTATTTACCAAGGCATACAAAATATTTGTTTGCTTTTTGGTATTAATCTAGCCAATTAATTCATTCAGTGATTATTTAAACCAACATAAGATGACACTGATCACAGCTGATTAAAGACCAAGCTAAATAAATGCATTTATCACAGTGAAAATAAATTTGAAGAATAAAGGCTGTGAGATTGAGGTTCTTCTTTTATACCTTCTGTTTAGCATGAGCAATTTTGACTAAGAAATGCAATTAGTGAATTTGGATCAATGCAATGTGGACCAACAGCTTTCTGAGACTTGCAAGGATAAAATCATAACTTGCAGGTATTGCCGTTTTGGATTTCCATCCCACTATGTTATTTTTGGTAACACATTCATTTCTGTTGACTTCTGAGCTGGGTTTGTTGTCTGTTTCCCTTGACAACCACTGTTTATCCCACTCTTATCATCTCCACTCTATCAGGGCCATCACTTGGGGGGAAGGCATGTGTTATTGGTTTTTGTGCTAAACTCCCGATGCAGTGCTTCTAAAAACACTTGAAAAGACTCTCAGTATTAGACTTAGCCCCCCTCTTGAGTCCAATCAGTAGAATAGCTTTCACGAAAGTAAGACTACTCAGCTATTAAGCATTCTTTCTCTTTCACCCTTTCATGCACACTGGTAGAGGACACGAATGCAGGTGCAAGTGTTCTCAGGATACAATTTGAAATGCATAATTTCTTTGAAAAAATGTTTTAATGGCTAAATCTGACACACCTTTTGTAGAAATATAAGCAATCATTTCATGTTTTAAAAGGTATGTTTTTGCTTCTTCATTTTCATGGGTGGTTATTTTCCATCTAGTCGCATACAGAAGACTTCACATCATATTTTGTTAGATAGGGGTTGGAGATTGCAGCGAAAGTCACTATATGATAAGAGATACATTGCCCATAATAATTATATCATCATACAATGATGTGTGGTAATCAATATGCTGCAAGACAATCATGTTATGATCCACCATGTATCTGCCGAACTGAATACAAAGCGATCCTAAAAAGGTAAAGAGGTGATTTGGAGGTGATACTTGACATTGCTACACTGATCATTTGTGCATGATGAATCAAAATATGATGCAATTGTGGTGGATTTTTTTTATTATCATTTTTCATTAGTATTTCATTCATATCTGTTTTTATAGTCTCAGATGGATGGCGACACCCCACATTAACCTCAGCGATGAGGATTCGCATCCCTGCAGGATATTAAGCACTCAAACAACTCCCATTTCAGCCTCACAATCCAATCACACCTCTGAGAAGTGGAAATAAAGAAAGTGGCAGATTATTCTGAATTTATTTTCATGAGTGACTGCAGAAGTGGCAGGGATTTTACTTGAAAATGCATCTCAGAAAGATACATTGTGCTGTCATCATTGTAGGGGGTGCATGATATTGGACTTTTTGCCAATATCCGATGTGTCGGGAGTGCTTGGGCCAATAACTGATACTGATGTGTGTGTGTATTAATATATAATACACAATTTTCCCTGTGCCCAACTACAAAGGTTGTTTAGTCTCTTCTTTAGTGAAATTAACATCATATTTTGCCTACTCATGTTGCAGCAGATGTAGATATACATTTTCTTCTTTGAGTAAAATAGATAAACATAAAAAATAACAGTTGTTGAGGGCACCCGCATAGAAGTCAACAAGTTAGGATTAGCGGCAGATCGAGGTGTATTTTTCGATATCCGGTATCTGCTGATACCGATATTGTTCCGATAGTAACATGCAACCCTACGTCATTGTTCTAGTTTGTGTTTAAACAGTGCATTGGATTTATGGTGAATTCAATGTTCTATCTGTGTGTGTGAGAAGAAAGCAAGAGTCATGATTTAGTGCTCTAAATTTTATCTGGCTCTCAATTTTTAGACATGCATATGTTTGCATGCGCAAACACACACACTCACACATACCCACAAACAGAATCAGACAGACTAACCAGCCGCCCCAAGGCCTTTTGGCTTGTGAAAAGGGACCAAGCGCTATTGTTTTCTCTGTGATTCAGTTATTACACAGAGATTAACACAGTGGAACTCTTCTGTGACACCCAAGGGCTTTGGACCCAGAGAGAGTGTGCACACTGCATGCCTTTTATCTCTCTCACATTTTCCTCTCTCTTGCTTGCCTTCTCTCCCTTGTATTTGACTGTCTCTCTGACAGACATGCACATATTTGCAAATGATTATGCACTTCAGGCATTGCCAAGCAAACCTTTGCAATCATGGCTAAACCTGGTGTGAGTTTGTGTGTGTTTGTGTGTATACACTTTACCATTGCATTTGACTGAGGAATGTGTTTAGTGGCTGATAAGAAATACGGGACAATTACATTGAAACAGAAATGCCAGCACAGCTACAATTCTTTTACACATCCCTACCTTACACAATTGTATGCACACACACACACACACACACACACACACACACATTTTTGTGCTTATATCATAGTGAGAACCCTCATAGACATAATGCATTTCCTAGCCCCTTACCCTAACCTTAACCATCACAACTAGATGCCTAACCCTAACCCTAACCTAAAACCCAATTCTAACCCTAAAACCAGGTCTTAACCCTGAAAAAGCCCTTTTTAGGAGTGAAAAAAAGTGAGGACCACTTTGTCAAAATGTCCTCACTTTGTAGGGTTTATATGATTTTTGGTCCTCACTCTGCAGCAAGTACAAGAACACACACAGACGCGGATGCACATCAGACACAGAATAAACAGTTGTTGCACAGCCCTGAAACAAATTATAACTTTTGATGCTCGATGATTTACATCACAAAACAGCAGAGGGAATTCAAATATTGCATTTGCTGCACAACAATTTTCTTTACACAGACAATGATGTCTTAGAAGGCGACACATGACAGCTACACAGTAAAGAATTAAACAATGAGATGAGAGACGAAAGGCAGAAGAGAGATGCAAGCGGGTAAAGAGGAGTAGTGGGAGTGACGTCAGGAGAGACGGGGGAATAGAGGGAGAGGGGGTTGAGTGAGAGGATGGCATCATGTTGATAGGGCTGAGGCAACAGGGTCCCAGTGGGATCTCCCTTCCTCTGACAGAATGTATGGCGCCTCAGTGGGATCAAACACAACCAGCAGGAAGACGGAGCAGCTGGAGGAGCATGGAAACAACATCCAAGCTTTTTGTGTGTGCTGTCACTTCCATGTTTTTGTTTTGTAAATGATCGCAACTGTTTACATGCATATTTCACATTAATAGCAGTATAGTCTATTTAAATAAGCTTCATATGATGTGTTGCAACATTTGCAGACACTTTTAAAATGACTAAATAATAGTAATCATTTGATTAACTAAACAATTTATTCATTTATAAATCCTTGTGACATGTAGAGAGTCATATAATACTGCGGTATGCAATATTATTGCAGCCCCTAGTCCTATCTTTTAATTGCTATTCACATGCAGCATCTAAATACTCTTGAAAGAAAGCAAAAGGTGATTTTAAACCAAGAAACTTGTGGGGGTTGCACTTGGGTCGTATTCAAAGTTATTAAGCTCTCAAAACCTGGTAGCTGCAGAAATGACTGCAGTTGCTGTAGCCTCACTGATTTAATTACCACAATAAACAAATCCAAACAAGGACAATGGATCAGTGCTGCCTTTTTTCTCACCCCAGCCATACAGTTTGATCTTGATGATCAAACTGAATGAAGCATCCCGAAGATGGCTCTTGATAATTTACATCCAACGTGAGGGAGCTTCAGAGAAAATTGCAGTACAACCGAGGTGAGGATAAATTGCCCACGTCCATGTGATCAAAGCCAATAGTGTAGATGTAGCCAACAATCCAGAAAGATGTTTTCAATACTTCAGAATTCACCAGTGAATTAGGTCATGTACGGGCAGTTTTAGCTTTAGCTTTGACATGTAAATGATTTGTTTCCAGAGTGTGACAGGCAACATGTGCATCCTTGTGCATGTTTTTGCATGAGAGCTCTTGCCTTCTATAAATGATATGTATCAAATGTCAAAAGTGCGAGAGATGGAATGAGTGCATATATATATATATGTGTGTGATATATATATGTATATATATATATATATATATATATATATATATATATATATAACCCATGTTGCCAGCAGTTCACTGTCAATCTTGTCCAACTCTCAGGGGTATACAATATTATTTTTCTAAAGCTCCAACACAGCATCTGTACTGTGGCCTTGTATGTTTCATACTGTGGTGAGCTCGACTGCCAACAAAAGCTTCTGCTATGGATGGAAATAATAAGTTACAATATGAATAGGATGCAACTTCGCTGGATGCAGTTGAATAGCTGTATGTGCATGAAAGACTTGATGTGTTATTTGTGTCTTAACGTGAATCTGTTTACAATTAATGGCACACATAATACTGTTGTGGTGATTTATGAATTTTAAAAAAAATCCTCTCCAGCTCTTTCACTTTTTCTTTATATCTATCTACAGAGGTGCTGTCAATTGTTGAGAAATTCAAATGCATCACAAAACATCTCCTAATGGCTATATTTGTGTTAAACTGTTTGTCTCAGATTTGACCTATGTATTACATTAATTACATTTAATAAATTAATAAAAAAGAAACGGATTTAAAATGGCCACATATTTTCTTTTAAACTTAAAATGTATTATTTTTCACACTTTAGAGGAATTAACTGTTTCATTAGCTCAAGGACTGTCTCAGGTAAGCTCTTTCGGAAATACAAGTGGTTGGCCCCCATCCTCTTTTATTATATCTGTGCACGGACAAGACAAAACAGGACGGTCAAGGTTAACGTCTGAACCCACTTGCATCTGCCAGTGTCACATCCTTGCCTCAGTCTCGGGCTGCAGCTGTCAGTTATTTTAGTAATCAAGTAGTCTATTGATTATGCTGACGATTAATTGGATGAAAAAAAGCTGGGACATTCTGCATTCTGTACAGTGTTTGTGTCCCGGATTATACTTTTGACACATTTTGTCGTTACACTGCGTATCTTCCCCTCGCTCCCTGCTGCCTTCATCCTTCCACACTTCAGTTATATCATCAGCGTAAGCTAACTTCATTTTAACCAGGGCTCTCAAGTTTGGAACTTATCGTGGAGTGAGATGAGGGAGTGTTAGTGAGCGAGGGGTGGGGTTTAGTTAGTGTCTGAAGATAATATGTTAATCTAATAAAGGACAATTTCCACTAAACCAAATAAATTGCTTTATTTTTTTGCCTTTCTGCTTCTTTCCTGACATCTTTAAATCTAAGTAGACATAAACGGTAATAAAAAAAATTTGTGTTCATACTCTTTACACTTTAATTAACACTATTATAATACATTAAGTGATATAATTGAAGTGATTACCTGACAGTGACCTTTCACTTCCCTCTCGTCTGAAACCTGTGCACGCATTCACAGCTAATTTATGTGCGGTGTGTTTTATCACTTAACAGAGTGAGAAATGTCATGTTTGGTGTGTGAGTGTGTGAACTTTAAATGCGTGTGTCTCACGTTGAATGGGTGAGACTTGAGAGCTCTGATCACGTTGATAATCATTCTGGCGGAAAGTCGGCGTGAGTGAGCATATTGTGTAACTGAAATAACCATCCGGGCGGAAAACTGCCCAGATGCGCAAAATGTAATACTGTTTTCAACGATTACTCGACACAGATAATTTGCCCTGAGTAATTTTAGTAATCAAATTATTCGAGGAATCGTTCAGCCTTATCTCAGTCACACACTTTCTTGCTCCTTCCTCTCTGTGTCTTCACAGATATACAGTACATTTGGCCATTTCCAGGTTCATAATTCAGATTATTGGGCTCTACAAGAATAGATTGACATGCTGGGATTTTTATTATTATTGCATTTTTTGTCTTATACTGTACACATTTGCAGAATCTTTTCCCACCCTCTACCTGAAACAATCCATTCTAGTTCAAGAGTGCCTACAAAAAACACAATTTGCTCTGATTGTTCAACCACTCACGGTGTGTGTCAAACAATACCACAACTTTCACCCAAATGTTACTTGTGATGTATGTTATTTATGTACCTAAGGAAAAAAATAAATCAAAGTATTTTGGGTACTTCAGTAGTAGTATTTTGTCTAAAAGAAAATGTAAAAGGTCTCCTTTTTGCCACAGACCTTGACCTTTAAACTCAGCAGACCTATTATATCTATTAAAAAAAAGTTTCCACTGAAGCTATGAGGAAAGAGAAAACTTGAAAAGCTTTCAAAGCACTTTTTTTTATGGTGCAGTCACGTTATCCCACTGCCTGTCAGCGCTGCTTGGAAAACATGTCAACTCCATCACCAACTGACTGACGCTCTACAAAAGTCATGGCTCAGATCCGTGTGCAGATGTGGATGAGTGATGACTTGTGACACATGTTGCTCTTTTTCCTGAATTCGAAGCACTTCAGAGTGATATCATGGTCATATAGTCAGTATCTACTGCATGTACTAAAACTGTAGATGTAAACATCAGTCTCTTATTTACAGTCACTAAAGCTTTTGCTTGGATTGTAATGTTACTTTTTGTCTTAGCTTTTCTGCCCACAGCTGAAATGGCCAATCAAAAAGGCAAAATGACCAGGGTTAGTTTTGGAGCTGTAGTGTGCCCACCGAAGTCAAACTGGACCCTCCTTTCAGTCATTAATTAACGTAGAACTTTGAACCGCTCAAGATGTTCTCAGTCTAAACAAGCTGTGTTCTTAGTGAGGGGTAATGATGCTTAAATTTCCTCGGCAGGGCCAGCTAGATGGATCTGTGGCATTTATATGAAAAAAAAAAACATTATTTTCTAGTGGAAATAATAAAAACTTGCATTACTAAGAAGCCATATTACTTGTACAGTAAAGAGTCAGAATGGTGTAGCTTAGAAAGAAAGAAGCATATTCTGAATTCTTTCACAGTTGCCACTCAGATGATGGTCATTTTCTCTGTGGCTTGTAAAAAGTGCAATTTATAAGAAAAGTGTAAAGTTTTATTCCCGCTATGTTGGGACTGGCAAACATTCACTGTATGCTTTGAAAGAGAAAGATGGAAAAAATGTAATTGCTATCCAAGGTAAAAACCCTGTGAGAAGTTGACTGACGTGTGTCCTCTCGCATGATTGTATTATAAGTCAAGGCCAAAGCTTCTGAAACTTAAATGTAACTTTTAGTGTTGGCAAAGAAAAGGTCTGAGCCACAAATAGCCTTCCCTCAGGCAGCAGCTACAGTATTTGTTAGCCTTTATCCCTGTTCTTCTTACAAAGATGGATATCAGTGCATATTCACTGCTGTTAATGGATTTGGGGACATTGCTTGTCTTTACATGGATGTCTGCAAAGAATGTAAAAACTTCTCTTACTGTGCAAAACAGGTTTTTAACTCATGAAATATGCCACTGCAGATGCTGTTGTTCCCATAAGGCTCATATAATACACAGAACAGTGGGGATTCCACACAGATCTACTGTTTGGTAACTTTTATGGAAAATATTTATTTGAGAGAATGAGAGAAATGAGAATATAGGATGGATGTAATTTTTTTTGTGTGCAATAAAAGAACTATGTCAGGCTACGCGTCCAGGGGATCCTCTTATTCTATGTATTAACAAATATATTTGCCTCAGCTGTCAAATATTTTAAAAAAGGGAGAAAAGAAAAGAGAGCTTAATATTTCTTGCTGCCTGTTTTAAAAGAGACAATTGCCATGGCACTTGCCACGATTCTTCATGCAGCTTTTGGACAAAATTGAGCAAATCCCTTATATTGCCATAGTTACATGAACATCATTGTAAAGGAGGATGTTTGTGTTTGTGTGTGTTTGTACAGTTGGTGACATGCTGATTATGAAAAGATTATCGGGTGCTCCATGTTCTGACAGGTGTGACAGAAGACTGAGACAAAAGAGGGAGCTGAGACTTGGGGATAGAAACACCAGATTTATTCAAAGCTACCTCCATTGTCCTTGTCTCTCTCTCTTTTTTTAAATTCTCGACCCAAATTTTTATTTCTTATCTTCATTATTGACCTCTCTTGCTCATATACAGTACTTCTCTCCTCACACTGGGCTTACTCCATCTTTGTTGCTGTGGAGTATGACTTAATGCTGGTTTTTGCCTGCCTGGCTTATTGCGTGTCTGGTTTGTGAGGTGACAGTGGATTCTGTGGCACGCTGCCTTACTGCTGACAGCTCTGGCTTCTAAAGGCGACAGTATTATTTTAGACATGTTAATGAGCCACACTATCTATTAGTCTGCCAGTCAAGGTGATAAAACCTGCGTATGGGCTGTCATTTTTTTTTCCAGGCACAAGGCACAATGTCACATTAGTAATCGCAGAAGACCTGATGACCATATTTCTTATGTCACTAGTCTTGTTACAGTTCTCCCACAGCTTATAGATCCAGTCTTTGTCAAGGTTTGGATTAAAATCATTTTCAAGTCAAGGAAATTCCAGCAGGCAAATTAATTTGACTTAATTTAAGGTTAGAATTTGTATGTTTCATTTACCTTTCTGATCCCATTGGTGCAAATGTGTCACAGCTTTAGAGATTAGCCCAAGGATTGTATGGATTTATGGAGAATTATGTGCTGCATAGGAATATGGCAGCAATGGCACAGTCAAGATCCAATTTCTTAATTTATACCATCTAAATACTTTGAAAAGAGATTTTCTTTTCCCTTAAATTATGAAATAAAGCTCATAGAAAATTGAAGAAGTTTTACTTCTACCTGTAGAGATGGTGGGTCTGGGATTAAATGAAATTGCATTACTCCCTCATCTCATCTGTCTCCTCTCTCATGTCTTTCTTCCTGATGTCAAACCAAAGGAAAAAAAGACCATAGGGTGAAAACTTACAACATGATGTTGGTGGAATAATGTTTGAGTTGTTTCTCCTTTTGATCCATGGTTTCTCTGACTGTCGGGGCAGAGATCTCTAACTTTATATGCAGATGGTTCCTCCTGCATATCTTCAAATTCAGCACCCAATCTAGGTCACCTATCTCACTGCCTCCCAGCTGCCTGAGTGAGCTGTGTGCATGTGCATTTGTATATGCATGCTGTACATCTGTGCTCCAGGCAACAGCAGCAACAATAGGTCATTTTTCATGTTCATAGAAATTCATTCAGTTTTAACTTTTGCAGTAAGGTACCACGTATCTTGTGTCTTTGGAGTACATCACAGAAGTGTTATAGTAGCAATAGCTGGAGATATTGATTGATATGATCAATGATTCTGTCTCTGTTCGCTGCTTGCGCTAGGGCTTTTGATGGTGAGCCAAACATGCCTTGGGCATCAGATCACAGATGTCTGTGACCAGTGTCTAGAATCACTGAGGAGGCTGGTGCAGTGTAGTGAGTCACACTCACCTCAAATCTTCCTCTGTGGTCGGGTTTGGCTCCCTCATACATGATCTGGTCATCTGAAGCCTCAAAACGACAACGATGTGCACGTGTAAGTGTGTGCATTTATCTACATACACATATAGTGTGCATTCTGATCATTTAATTATGCATTTTTCTGACTGTAATGTTAGATGTTGCATATCAATCATCTGTGACATCCCCATGTGGCAAACATTGGAAATAATTTGAATTTGACTCATTCTGCTGATATTAGTGATAGGTCAAGGTTAGTTACAAGTCAAAAAAGTCAAATGTCTGTCTTTATTTAGGTTTATTTTAATTAGTCTAATGTACATGTTCTTGATTTTGAACAGGAGAACATTAAATTGAACAATTTCATACGGAGCTAAACATATTTGAGACCCATCAAATTTAATTTGAAATGCTAATTGAAAATGAAATTGGTTGGCATTAGTCAGTTTTAATGAAGCCTGCTCGGGTCACAGCAATAGATGCATTGCACCCAAAGGAATATGTCATTAACAGTTGTGTGCATGCTTGTGGGCTGAAGAGACTCCCCATCAGAAAATATAATTATCAGAGATTGTCAGTCATCAAAATTTGGTCTAATATGCATAAATAGCCCAATGCGGTCCATTTTAGAAATGTTTTAATATGTACTTTGTTTTATTATGATCTACCTAAGGCATTTTTATTGACTTTCATGGATTCTATAAAACATACAGTGCATGTTCCATCTTCCATCCTTGCTTCACCATTTAAGTTAAATGTCATTTTGTGTGTGTGTGTGTGTGTGTGTGCAAGTCAGCTGCTGATTTTCAATTGCATCTGCACTACAGTTGCTGTGGGAAAATTCTGTGTGGTCTTTCTTTTTAAAGGCCACGTTTACCTCGTGCTCTGTTGTTTGTATACTGTTTCATGAAATACAACTAGTCCAACAAACTTTTGGGACACAGTTGCCAATCCTTTATGTGGATCCTTGCAATGACCTATACTATAGGTCACAAAAACAGAGTTGCTGTGTTGCTTTCTTCATTTGTTCTTTTTTCCCCCCCCAAATGTTTCTGTTGCTTTCCGCAAATGTCATTGAATCAGTAGCAACTGGACTCGAAAAGTGGAGTTGATTCAGTGATATTTGGGAAACTGTGCCTTAGATAAATAAGAATCTGCACAGACAGTGGTGTGTAATTGGGGCTTTGTGTGTTTACATTTCATTTAGCCATAGTGCAGACACTCTTATCCATACACACAGGAGCCAGGAGCAATTGAGGTTAAATGTCTTGCTCAGGGCCACATCAGTATGTCGCCCACGATCTTCCACTTTGAAAAACGACCCGCTCCATCACTGAACCAACACTGCCACATTTAAGTTCAAGACTGTGAATTCTGTGAATGGGAGAGGGTTGCCATTTGTATTTACTGTAGATGCTGCAACCACATTGTGCATTGCATTAGTTATTATTGACATTGTGACATGAAGTAGTAACTAAACAGAGCTGTCACCAATGAAATGAATGGAAGTTCTTTTCTCTGTAGCACCAGAGCTATAATTAATGTGATTACCATGACCTGTGATAAATTGCAGTGCTCTGACAGTGGCTGTTGTGAAAGTTGGACTTGATGAAAATGTTTTTTGGAACTTCTTTACCAGGTAAGAGAACTGAAAAGTACTGAAAATGCATCAGTGAGATGTGGAAATTAAATTAAATGGTGATACAGTGCTGTCCAGGCTGGCTATGCATTGTTGCCAGTCACCATATAAGTTGCAGCTCCTTGGTAAGAGGAAAGTATGAGCGTTTATAGAGGCTTTTTGTTCGTTCACAGCCGATATTTTGACTTGTCAAAGTGGAGGGAAAAAGAGCTTTTAACATGCAAGGGTTCTAGTTAAACAATACAATGGGATATTGTGATTACATGCACAATAAGACTGAATTTCAAGTGGCAGAATGAAATTTAGTCATTGTAATTACTTACTTCTGTGCTTCTTATGCTGTGCCACGTCAAAATGCCAGTGGTGTGTTAAGATAGAACTGCAGGATTCAAGGTCTATATTTTACTACAGTGTTTCCCAGCCTGAAACCTCCTTGTCTCCAACTTAGTCTTCATGTCGAAGCTTTATAAATATTTCAGTAGTATCAGTGCCATTTCATGTGAAGGGGAGAGTACAGTTTTAATTGTGTTCCTTAGAGAAACCAACCATACAGACATACCCAGGACAATGGGTTCCAACATGCAATACCTTGGACCTAGAAAAAAAAGCTTTATTCAATCGATAACCTGGCCTTTTAAAAAGAAAAAAATCAAATCAATATGATTTTAAAGAGCAGTTATATAAAAAGTGTGTGCATGTTCTAAATATTTGTTTATATTTGTTTTTTGTGTATGCATACAAATATCCATATAAGATGTTCTCATGCCCTCTACAATATGTCTGCACTTGATCAAATCAATAGACTGACTGCATTTTAAATCAAATAAACAACATTTAAATTCAAAATATTTTATGTAGAATCCTGCCACAGTTGTAGTATATGAAAAATTCAGTTGGTAAATAAGGAATCTAAAGCAATATATATAAATATATTTATATAAATATAAATATAAATATAAATATAAATATAAATATATAAATAAAGAAATACCAAGTTTGCCTGTGTGATCAGTTGGCACATTTATAGTATTCTCCTGAAAAAGCACTGTATATGCATCTTAAAAAAAAAAATACATTGAGTAATGCTTTAATATGTTTTATATTAATTTAGTTTACTTTAATGTAAAGCAATTAGTGCATGCAATTTCTTTTTTGTTTTTAAAGCATTTTTAATGCTGCATTTTTCTTTACACTCATGTAAAATAAAGATATTTTATTTTCACATGAAAAAATCTTCTAGGGTTTATTACAATAACATAATAGAAAAATAATTCTATTATTAATTGTCTGAAACTGTATTCAATTAGTGCTCAACCCTCATGTTGTGTTGATTTGCTTTTGTTTTCTTTATTTGCATGTGCTTTCATAAATTGTCTGTAAAATGCCTGTACATTTGGTGTTTCATTATCTTCTTGTTAGTTTTATGCCTCAATAGCAGGGGTCTGCAGGATAAACAAAATAACCAGGGGTTCATTGGCTGTTACTTTCTTCTCCATGGAAGTAAGTCACCCTGGAGTCTTTATAAGTTTTCAAGCCTGAGACAAAGAAGACGGCTGGTCACCATTCGTTGTTGGTTTAAATTTAAGCCCAGTAACCCAGCAGCCAAAATGCACTACAATCAAATGTATCCCTAGAGCTCCAAAAATCCCCTCTGCTGAGGTTCTTGTTACATTGTACCACACTGGTTGTAACACATCCATTCAATAGCAGCCTGAAAAGGATATTATTGAGGCAACTTTTGCAATTTTCTGTACACAACAGCACCTGCCTGGACACTGATCACAAAGGGTTTGTGCCCTTTCTGTACATGATCCCCAGAAAAGAAGTGGAATTTGGAATTCGTATGCAGATCGCAGAGGGGGAAAAAAAAAAAGGATTTTTTTGTGTGCATTGGATTAAGTCTTTGTTTTCCCATTTAGATTCAGATTGCCTGGTTTTATCCAATGTATTTCAACCTCACTTCATTTGCTGAATTGAATGCAGATGCATTTGTTTGCAGCGATACGCATGTTCACAAAAAAGGTACCTGGCTGACTCACTCAAGAGCAATGCGGCAGTCTGCCAGATAGTGTAACATGGTCTTTGCTGGGGTTTGGTTGCTCAGGAGCCAAAGTCTGGTGACTCATCTTCACTCAGGAGGGGAAGATGCCAGACACAGAAGTGGCATTTTGTCAGTGAGAGTGAAAATAACCATATGGAGGCAGTCTCTGTACCGTCTTTTATTTATTGACACCAGCCTGTCTGGCGTGCAGTCTGCTAAGTAGACTTACAGGATGCTTCATTTGAAGTCTGTCACAGACTTGCTTCGTGCTACGTGTTGGATGACTTTCTTGATGTTAATAGGTCTGTTTTCTTTATTGTCTGTCTGATTAGCTCTCTAAAAGCGAGGGCAGACTCTGACATCCACATCAAATCTTAAAATTGAGAAGGTGACACGCGGAGCCTATAAAGGAGGAGGCTCCATGATCAAATCCCACACTCTTTCAGTTCATTATTAGGTCCTTTTCTGTGGCTGCTGATATTGACAAAATTCTGTCCCTGCAGTCTGTCTTGCCTAAAACTCACAGACCAATTTTCTGGTTTCGCTCTTTGTTCATTCTTCAACAGGAAAGAGGTTGGCTTTTATTGATGATTTTAAACATTTCCATTTAATGTTACTATAAATAGATAGGCACCCAGTATTTCTAAAACCTAATACATATGTCTCTTTTTGTGAGATGTTCTGTTCAGAATGTGCAATATGCTACAAAAATATTAAAACTATTTTTGGAAATAAAAATGTGCTTTTTAAATTTGACCTCAACAATTGTAACATTAATTATGACAGAGCTTAGAGACATGGAAGAGATGTTATGCAATTTATTTTCAACCAGTGCTTGACTATGAAGTGACATTTTGGTGGCATGAAAGTTGCCCTCTTCCAAATTTGTTTCATGTTTGTACAACGAGCGATGACTTGAAAGGCTTATTAGGTTAATGAGGTTTCTGAAACAGTAGTGACCCCAGAAATGTCTCCGAGGCTGTACAACACTGCCAGGAGTTCAATGACTGAGGCAAAGCCTCCCTTCAGGTTTATTAATAGATTAATGTGATAAAGCAACCATTCTGGTGCAGTGAAAGTGAGTATCACAAATATGACCCTGCCGTACATCATTTTATAGATGAGTCAATGCAGTTGTGTGGAAAAAATGCATGTGTTATCACACTGAGTGTATCAAGACCTTATAATGAAGTGCACCAAAGAGAAAAGACGGATCTATCCATGCAAGACTGACACTAATTTGTTACAGTTGCTGAGGTGCTGTTTGATGAAGGTCAACGACCTCGAACATCATGTGGTTTTTTTTATTTTTTTTTGTGACTCATCTGGTTGAAATGAACTGTCAATTAGTGACACGCTTCACGTTTCTCTGTCCTGAATAAGGTAATTAAAATCATGATAAGTGGGGCATCACATTTTTAATGAGTCTACAAGGATCCCTTTTTGTGAGGTGACATACTGGCAGTACCAGTGTTTGAGTTTGAGTGGGTATATGGAAGATAAAGTTGCGAAGCCCACTCACTTTACTCAGTTTGAACGTAAAATTAGACTTTTCTTTTAACATTAAGTTTGTTGGAATCAGAATTGGGTCGCTGTGAACCAATGTGGGTAGCTTATGTTACTTCCCCATCAACACCACAACAACTAACAACTAGGGTTCCATTTTCTCCACACACAAAATTTAATAATTTCTCCACCGGTAACAGTGCATTGTGGAAAATAATCTGTGTTATCTGTGTTCAAGGGTGGCGCTTAGTCATAGTTTAAAAGCCCCCACTTTACTCACAGGGAGGTAGTAACTGTTTAAAGGCTGGATGGTTCTACTTATTTTAAATGCCATACATTTGGGTTTTCTTACATTTGATCCAACCAGGAGTGACTAATATAGTATTGACATCAGGTCACTAATAGGCAGATTGCAGTCCGGATCTGGACCCAGGCACCGTCCTATTCGGACCCGGACCTATTATCATAAATCATTGAAAAATGCCACATTTTATTGGAGCATATTAGAACGGGCACAGTTTTTCCAGCCTTTAAAGTAACAGAGGTCCAAGAAAGAACAACCCATTACATTTGCTGTAAATTACAATGTGATGACTCTCGTATCGCAATCGTATTAGTGAATTGAGGCAACACTGGATGCATAAGCAGAGCGTCTGCATCCAGGAGTGTCACACTGCCTGCATGAGCCATGAGTGAGCCTTGCTACTTTTTTCTTGAGAACAGAGTATGCCAGTCCCTAACATAATTTTCATGTGTATCTATTATGTTTTTTAATCTTTTTATTTTAAAACACAATTTGTGCAATTTAATCATTTAACCAACTACACTTGTTATAATAAAGTTATAATAATGTTACTGACCTTGCCTGAGGAATTTTCCTCTATCTAAACGTCAGGATTCTAATTGACTGCTAAAAGCTGTTTCTTTTAGGATGTAATTATCTTCCCAAAAGTAATACTGCTCGTGGAAAGTAAATGCACTTTTGAAGAAGTTACAGGTCCTGCATTGTTACTGCGAATGTTACTGAAAGTTGACTGGAGAGTTTTACACAGATATAAGGTTGATGCATTGGTCTCCTCCCTCTAAAGCACATTCTTTGACACTTTAAAATGGGATTTATATAAATATGACTCTTTTATTTTTATTTCCCTCCTTTTTCAGTGGTTTTAAAACTGCAGGCGGAACATTAATACTCCCCTTTTGTGTGTGTCAGTGTTAGCAATGCCAGTGCCAGAGCAGCCTGCAGAGCAGGAGAAGGGGGCCACGGTAGCCCCAGTGATGCCAGCCTCCAATGGAGACAGAACTGAAACAGAGACAACCTCTTCCATCCTTGCATCGGTGAAAGAGCAGGTAGGAACTCTCTGATGAACATGTGCCAAAAATGTAATGTGTTTACTTTGACAAGAAGGTATGCTTTTTTTTTTTTTTTTTTTTTTTTTTTTTGCTTTTGGTTGCTTCTCTTTCCTCTTCACTCTCTTAACAGCACTTGAACAGCTTGCGAAAAAGGGGATCAGGAGGCTGTCACTGCTGCTCACAGAATGAGCCACTCTGCTGTTTTAAAGTGTTTAAAGAAACCAAAGATTGATTGCTGCCAAGGGAATGCAACAGTGTAATGGATGGAAATGATGGAGATTATGGGGTGAGAGCTGTAGCCAAGACAGCATAATTGAAACAGTCATTAAAATCAAGGCAATTACTTGATGGAGAGTGTTGGAAGGTAGCTGCAGCACTGCAAGAGGACAAGCTGATGCTGCCTATTGTTGCTTTATGTATGGGATAGAAAAGAAAGGATAAGAGGACATAGAGAGGGGAAAGGCAAATGGTATGATGCAAGTGAGAGAAAGGGAAGGTGCTCCCATGGCATGTTACTGAGATTACATGTTGGATTAAGGAGGAAAAATCACATTTAACAGCCATGGTTATGATAAGGAATTCTTATGTTTTCTTCTGAAATCAGTTGATTTTTATGTTTGTCCTATACATTACTGAAGGATGAAGGGAAACGAAGAACCTCACAGACAAATGTTCAGAATTTTCTTTTCCTTTTGATAAACAAAGAAAAACATTGAATTTGCTGATTTGTGTTTAGCTTTGGACTTCTTTCTTTTTTTGAAATGCAGGTTAGCTCATCAGCAATGTAACACACTGCTATAGATTTATCATTTGCACATACATGCGCTGACTCAGAATCTCAGTTTCATTTAATACCACAACATATTCCATTCACTCCTGTTGAAAGACGGGCAGAAGCTGATGGTAATGTAAGCCCTCCCATGTCTTGCAAAAATTATTTACTTTATTCATATTTATTTTTCTACACCAGACTGCATCTCAGTGCTTTCACATTACTGAACCAGTGAAGGAAACAGGGCTTAGACGTCCCTTGATAAGGACTAGATTTAAACCCACAGCCTCACTTTTGGAGGAGGAAATGTAGAGATGTTACCCGAAAGGAAATGCATCACAGACTCTAGACATTGATGTCTTATTTTATAATGCAGAAAAAAACTAAAAAAAAAACAAAACTCCAGAGTCAAAAAGTTGTTTGACTGTTTAAAATTAGTTTCTTGTTTGGTCAGCAGAAGAAATCAGATATACCATTGCATTCATGATGAAGGGCTGTATGAGTTTTGTCACACTAAATCCCATCTGCCACCAATATAGCAGCACAGCATAACTCATTCAGTCACATCAGTGCAGCTTTGCTGATCCTTATTATTACAACACAGGAACAATGTTGAGGGTTTAAGAAATAACTACCATTATATTAAATTACTCTTTAGGGTGCTTTCATCTTTGTGTCAGGCACTGGGGAAATAAATGGAATGTCTGCTGAAGTCTCCTTTGAGCTTTGTTTATCCTCCAGGTGGTGTGTTAAGATGACTGGTGGCCAGAAGTAATGAACAGGGGCTGTACTGGATATTCAGGTTCACTAGTATTTCCTAGTATTGTTCATATGCAGAAAATCCTGCATTGCCATGCAGAAACAAGGTAATGTTTCAGAAATGATCAGTGTCGAAGTGCTTTTCCTTCATAAACAATATTTACACCAAAGTACAAGTAAGTATTGCTTTGATTATTTTCTTTTCAAATGTTGAATAACACCAGTAGTTGCAAAGAAGAGGACAATCATCATATAATTATCCATTAATTGTGTGTGTGTGTCTGTGTGAGCAAGTTGTAGATCTTGTAGTGCATATAATATACTTAACGCAACACAGATGTTTTTCATTATATGGTAGGTTAGGTATTTTTTGTCTGCAGATACTGTGTTAAATATATAAATTCACTAATTTAAAATGGATTTAGAATGAAATTGTTGGTATAATCTAAGTGTAGCTTCCAGGACCGCTGACATTATTTCCTGTTTTTCTCTGTTTTCTGGCGACTGACACCTGGTGATCCTGTTTTTTCTTGTTTTCCTTGTTTGGAGAGAGAGGAAGTGAAACTCATGTACAAATTGTTACATCATGATTTATTTGAACACTATGTTGCTTGACTAGCAAGTACAGTCATCCTGACATGATCGGCCTCAAACATGAATCACTAACTTAAACCACAGGAGTATGTGCTGCCACACAACATACAATATCAACTTTTTAACGTCTTTTGATGTCTTCATTTCAGAAATAAACCAGTGAGAAAAGACTTTTAGCTGTCGAAGATGGTGTGCTCAGGAAGACAGTGTGACTAAGTCTTCAGACTAGTGGCCACTGGGATAGTGAGTTGTTGACAGACATCCACCTGAACAATGATTTTGATGATGTGGAGTTAGGCACCGGCACCCCCGCGACCCCCAGTGGACGATAACGTGGTAGAAAATGAGTGATGGTGCATATCAAGCTTCTTTACTTTTACCATATGGAGCTCTAATGACAGGGATTTGTCTGTGGCTGATGCCAATTTTTAGAAATCAGTGCAGCTGATGGCCGAATAATCTAGGGCTGCAGCTATCGAATATTTTAGTAATCGAGTATTCTATTGAATATTCCATCAATTCATCAAGTAATCGGATAAAACATACTTTTATCCTATTCCTCCTATTATTTTTGCTTTGCTGCGTTTGCTCATTTTCGCTGTATTCACTGTTTTCGGTCCCGGCGTCTGCCATTCCGTACCGCTAAACTGTCCACACATGTTCCCCAAAGCCCGCTTTCATCTTCTTCTGCTTTGTAGGGGACCCATAGTCTGTGACGTAGGCATGTTGTATCACACTAAAAAGAATCCGTGCGAAATGTGAGCTTTAAATTTAATTAAACGAGGCTTTGAGGCAGAGGAAATTCCTCGATCATTTTTTTGTAATCGAGTTCCTCGAGTTACTTGCGGAATCGTTGCAGCCCTAGAATAATCTATGCTGAATTATGTATTTATTTATTTTTAGGGCCGTATATTTAGACAGTTTTCTTTGTTTCTTTGTCTGATAAAATATAACTTTTAAATGATAACAAATATTGCAAAAAAAAAAATAGCCTAACTTCAGTAACCAGTTATTGAACACCACCAGTGGTCTGTCCCTTCAATCAACATTATGTCTGTACTGTAGTGCAGTTACACTATACATGGCATTTTCAGTTAGAAATGATGTATAAACTAAATGGTGTTTACATAAAATGGGTACAGTATATAGTATATAAATCAGGAGCTCAAGAGTGACTGCAGTATCCTATTCTCAGTTTTTGTGTGATGTGGGTTTCTGAAGATAATTTGAAAAATGTTGCATCACTTAATACAAGTGAATAGTTGTCTGCATTGTTTGTCTTTAACCTTGTCTCTTGTAATCTGCATATTTTCTTATGTTTTGTGTTGAAGTTCCTGAACAATTCCTATAATGAGTCCAAAGTGTAGTAAAAAAAAGGCAACTGGACTTAGTTGAATTTCTTGAAGACGTTTCGCCTCTCATCCAAGAGGCTTCTTCAGTTCTGTTTGACTGGTGGAGAGGTTCTTGGTCCATGGGGTGTGGTTTGGATAGGAAAGGGGTTGTGAGTTGTTAACTAAAAGGTTAGATGAGTCGTTAGGTCGTCAAAGGGTCGTTAGATATTGGCTATTGTCTGTTTTAGTTTCACCTGAGTCGTTAGTTATTGGCTATTGTCTGATTTAGTTTCACCTGAGTCAACAACTGTATTTGACTTTGAGT
>JAFBJR010000258.1:1298829-1320073 GCA_016785285.1 Brachirus orientalis
AAGTCCCGGACTCTCCACCAGTCAAACAGAACTGAAGAAGCCTCTTGGATGAGAGGCGAAACGTCTTCAAGAAATTCAACTAAGTCCAGTTGCCTTTTTTTACTACACTTTGGATACCATGACCTGGATGACTGAGAATCTTCACAGACCTATAATGAGTCAATTTATAACGAGTTTAATTAAAGTTGTTGCCGCTGTAAACACCCATCAGTAGCAGGTTAGACTTTCTTTCTTGAGAAAAATCCTCCTTACGCCTTGTATTCTTTGAGCATTAAGCCAGTTCTTTGTTTATGCTCTGTAATTGACAGATGAAGGTAATTTGATGGTATGGCTTGGCAAACAATACTGCACCAGTTAGAGACAGAAAGAAATACAAGACAAAGGGAAAGACAAAAAAAGGCTACAGAGTAAACAATGTTAAATAATGGAGTAGTCGTAGCAAAAAAAGTGTTAAAAATTCCTCTCTGTTCAGTATGTGCACTGTATTCTTTTAGTCCCTGCTGGCTGCTTGACTTAAGTTTGAAACAACTTTTCCTTCTGTGTCTGAATGCTGTTTTTCTTTTTTTTGTAAATGTAATTATTTTGCGGTGTTTATAGCCTTTAGTTATTATTGCTGTATAGGGCTATAGGGCTCCTTCTGCTTCCTTCAGCAAACCTGAAATAACAGACTGTCACCTGTAAATCACAGATGTGTCCTTCACTACTGGAGGAATGGATGTGAAATATATAATTTCTTTTTTTTTTTTTTAATTCTGCATTGGAGAGAGGATACATTTAAATTCAAAGATGGAGATTTACCATTTCAGACTGCAATTCATCATTTACATTATTCTACTCGGAAAAGTTTAAATGTTTTGTATAAATTAGGAACGGTATGCACAGTCATTAGTTTCACTTATTGCTGCAAATATGCAATTACACCATGATTCAAACCATCTATTGTACAATACATAAGACTTAACAAATCTCTGGCAGAGAATCTACAAACTGTGATTTGAGTAAAGTGGAAAACACTAGGTAAAAATCATGCCCACATTTGTTTATGTAGCTACATAATTGATGACAAAATAAATAAATACATTTGATCTTTAGTTTGCATTTTTGTTCAGTAATTTGTTCTCAGGGTTGCTGCTAGAGTTCTAATTATGGCCTTCACTGCCATCATCATCATCATCATCATCTTTTTTCAATGTTCTTACTAAACCTTCCTGTTCTTCCAGCATGGTGTTGAAATACACTGCTGCTTTGAGTTTGGGTGCCAACTGTTGGAGGATTTTAGTTTGTGTATGTGAAAGGAAAAAGACTTCCTTGAGAGGTTAATACTCTGTGCTTTAGACAGCCAGCTATTTCCCAGACTTCTTTTCTTTGCTGGAGTTTGAGTGCACTTTATTAGCTTTAAGCTTGTGCTGGGAAAAAAAAAATTCTGTTGCTAATACGCTGTCATGAAGCTCGACTACAGCTCTGACTTGCCAACACTTAAACAAGTTGCTTTGTGTTGTTTTGTGCAGGTTGGTTTAAGGTCTGTTGAAGGGTTGTTTACAACTTAATCTGAAAGGAAATGTTTAAGGAAGCGTGTTTGTGTGTGTCAGCTGTGTTTGTGTGTAACCTCCCTTTCTGTCCATCTCTACCTCATCTAATCTATATTTATTTATTGATAACTTGTCGATTTGCTGGTGGGCGATAGCTGTACTTTGGAGGTGGCAGAAATTACTTCTGCCAGATTCGGAGTGATAAACAAGAAATGAATCCTTTCACACTCCCATGACCATCAAATACAACAGCTTATTTAAAATTCAGTGTGCATGTGCTGAGGAGAAAAAAATTAAAACAATCTTTCTAGTTATTAATACTGTTTTGAAAATGTTTTTAGCTTTGTGAGAACACAAAAAAATTGACACAGAGGATCATATACACATTCAGTTTATATAAATAAAGTGAATTTGTAGGGTTTTCTTTTAATAATAGTAGGAACCTGACTTTTTACCTGCATTTTGACTGACTGGTTAATTCTGGCTCTGCCATACTGCTGTGCTGCTTCAGAGCTTTCTGTGTATTTGAACTGAAATACCAGCTGTTAATTGGATGAAAATTGGGTGTGGTGCCTCTCTCACTCTTTGTCAATGTGTCCAGTGTCCTTAAATATTGTCTCTCTCACTGTGCTGGTGTGAGAACAAAGCATTTGGCCTGTGGGCATATATGCCCTGTGTGTGTTTCATGTGCTTGTGTGTGACCAGCAAATTGCACAAAATATACCGTACATCCTAAATTTCGTAGAATCATCACTCGTGTCATGATTTGGTGTGATTATGAACAGCATGTCAATATAATTTTCCATATTCCATGATATTTCATATTCTTTCAAAATCAATTTAATCAATTCTGTGCTGTTACTGCATCTATGCAAAATTGGCCATGTCCACATGGCAGTGCATCTCGAAAACATTTATTTTCAACATGCCTAGCCTATACTTGCTTGTCTGCCTTTGTGTGTGTGTGTAAAAAAGTGTGACGTTTATTTGGAAATGTAGAGATGCTTGTCTTTTACTCAGCTGTTGGAGACAAAATCACTCAGATACACCAATGAACACAGTCCTCAGGAAAGAATGGGGGACACGAATGCTTTTCACACACTCATGTGCACACACTGACACAGATATCTGATGACAATAATGTGGAGCCAAACCTGCCGTACTTTAGAGGAGTTATTCACTCAGTGGACAACAATTTTTTTCTCTGCTATCATCTGACAATGTAGTTTTGCAGCCTTTTAAAAAAGTCACACAAAACTACAAGGTTTTTTTTAAATATGAGATGCCCATTGTTGGAGCTGAATTGGGGCCTTTAGATAAAATTAATTGCAAGGGTAAGGTTATTATTTTTTTTAATGTAAGCTTGAGTGGGAGCTGTGTCCCAGTAACAGTCCCCTCTTGGCATTTACTCTGAGAGAGCATCTGTGAGAGACAGGGACAGAGTTGGGAGGTGATCAGTTCTCTGCTTCTTCACCCTGGCTCGCCACACATGTTGTGGCAAGGGAGGAATTGTTACTTGGCTGATGGCTGTTGTACTCCTTGGCTCAGTCGTTGTGTGTGAGTCTGAGTGTGTGTGCATGTGGTGGAGTTTGTGTCTACCAATGGTGCTGCAGTGATCCATTTAGTCACCATCATCCAGCCAGCACCTCCACTGTATTGTCACCATCATCATAGCTGGCAGCTGGCAGGCTACATGCTACTGCAGCTGTCATACATTGGGCCAAAGAGAGGAGGCAAGTTGAGAGAGAATGAGTAGGAGAGAGGGGGTGAAGCATGGAAAGCATGCAGTGTGTATGTGGGTGAGAAGAACTAAGATAAAAGTAGGTGTTGTATCAAGGGCACAGGTAGAGGCTGTATGATTTTGGATAGTTATTTCTGTTAGATGGAATAGATGGTAGGAAATTAAATCAGAAAAAGGGGAATGAAAAAGAGTAAGAGAGCAGAAAAGACTGGCTTGCATCTGTGGCAGCCACCCAAACCAAGCTCTAAACTAGACTAACCAATTACTGCTTGAAGGTCAATCAGTGAAAATGAAATCACAGAACATTGCTGTGTGTACACTCTCTATGGCAGGAATAAATTATCCAATACAGTTGCTTACTAACTGAAGAAAAGCTCAGGAAAGGAAGAGGGGAAAAAAACCCTTCTCTGGGATAACAAGGGAAAACGTGTCCATCTGGTCACTTGACCTAAGGATTAAATCTTTATTTCTCGTATGTTCCCCTGTGTGTCATGTAACATGGTAATTATGCTGCCATCAGCTCATCCTTCAGTGGATACTACATTCAGAGATTTAAATACATTTCCTCTTGGTCTCTTCCAAGACATAGACATAGACAAAATGATGAAGGCTGAAGGCGAGAAGTGTCCTGCGGTAGACTCAACTTTTTGATCATGCACCATCTGGTTGCTTATAGTGCACTGCATTTTGCTGTAGTGGATTGTGATATTACATGTTTGAAATATCAAGAACCAAGTGTAAGTTTCTACAATTTGGGTCAGTGTGTTGCCAGCAGCTGCAAAAAAATTAGGTTTAAGTCTGCTGTGTGCAAAGGTTTTGCTTATCACTCATCAAGCTCAGGTTCTATATTAATGTGTTCATTTGTTATGTGTCCACCTTCCCCTTCCAGAATTATACCTGTTTGTTTATGAACAATGCAGAATCCTGTAGAACCAGGAAGAACAATAACATTGTTAGACAGGAAGTCTAATGAGGCATGAAATCAATATGTATAATCTGGCCTCACCCAGAGCATGCTGGGTAATGGAGTGTCAGGAGTGCTTTGGAGTTGTTTTAATCACAAGGACCTTGAAATATCCACTCGTAAACAAGCTGGTTACTGCCAAACTACTGGAACCCCCTGAGATGTGTGTGTCTGTGTGTGGCTCTGTGATTACCTTTCCCATAATTGAAGTAAACTCTGTCCATATGGCTGTACCTGCATTAAAAAAAAGAAAGATAGCAACGTGTCCATGCATTTCTGCAACAATTTAGTACGAGTGTGACTTTGAGACCCACATTCTAAGTGTGTGATCTGAGGATCACAATGAACCCCTCTGTGCTCCATCCTCCCCTCTGCATATCCCTTCTTCTCCACCTCTGCTCTGTTTCATTAGCCTTTAACACGGCAGCAGAGTCCAATACTGATCCTGCATGTGAAGTAAGTAAGAGCTTTTCCTGCTAATCATTTAGCCGACACCAGGTTCCATCCCCACCACAAAATACTTGTCCCATCCGCATGCTAATGCAACCAGACTCTCTAATATAGCTCCGACTTGCATTTGCCTGCATACTGATGAACTTGTTAACAAAACCTTGAATGCAAATATTGCAATAGCTGGGGGGGTAATGTTGTATCCTGAATGCTAATAATATATAAAAATGAGGATATCTGCAGGTAGCAATGCAATTTTAATGCTCATGGCAACATTTTGCAGATGGGCTTTCTTAACTTTCAAAGTGTTTGGGTCAGTTACCAGGGGAGATATTCCTGATGGTAAAACAATCCATCAGTAGCTCCATCATCCTGAGTCCCTTATGACACACAGCTACTGCAGAAATGGCAGATGTTGGTGAGTGGGTGTTACGTCACTCATACAGACTCCACTTTTCAATCCCCATTGTTTTTGGCAGTTTATGTGTGTTACTACTTCACTGAAACTGCCTGCCTCTCTTCATGTGCTTTTTAAAACTGCACTATGTCACAATGTTATTTATATCCACTGAACTACTGGGGTTTCTTTTTTCATTACACTGAAATCATGAAAATGTTCGCCTGTGTACTACAAATCAAAGACTGACTCTTGCTTTGCATTTGGTGCTATTTCATCTGTTCCTGTAGACTGGCTGACAAGATTAGAAAACATGAGATGGACCAGAGTGGTTAAGTTTTATCCCTATTTGAGAGGAAATAGACCTTTCATTCTTTATTGATCTGAAAATGAGAAAATGGAAAGATTACTGTGTGTTGGAAAGAACCATTAAAGAGCTGTGGAGGTAAATAGCTCAGAAAAACGCCCAAGTATTTAACAGTTCACTGGCCTTTTTAACCTTGTTTATCCAGGGAATACTTGCTGATTTTTCATGTGCTTTTGAAGCATTATACAGTAACTGTTTTCTGAATCTGCACTGGATAATTCCATGTCAGCAGTTTTACAACCCGGATATGCCTTTTTACAAGCTTAAAATGCCTGGGACATGCTGCCGTTTACGCCAGAATTTACATTTACTTTATGGGATATCCTTTACAGATGGGTGTATCTTAATTGGTTTGGCACAATAGCACTTTTTTGGGTCTGATACATATACCGATATCACAAACTCGAGTATCTGCTGATCAGTCCGATACAGTTATTTTAGACTTTAGTACCATTTCACGTAATTTCAATTACACGATTTTGACCAGACAATACCGATACTGAGTATCATATCGGCTCATCCATTGTGCATCAGTGAAGAAATTGGAACATATAGCTGCACTCTGCCATATTTACATTATAGCAGGTAATTGTAGACTATATATAATAATATATTGCTTGATTTATGTAATGTATTACCCATTATCTGTTAAAAAGAAACGGCAAGCCAGAGTATTTTCGGTTTACCCTTGTGCTAATTGGTTTCTGCATTTGTTTGGCTATTTAATGGTATCATTGTTACACTGACTCTAAAATATTTGACGAGACAAGTTGGCAAGAGTTGCTGAATTCAATTCTATCACTCCGAGTAGTTAAGGACCCAGTTTTTAGGCCATGTCCTTCAGTGAATGCAGCCAATGAATTAGGACACAGTCACTTGTTGGAGCACTGCAGTACAAACAGTTGTCTGCTATTGGACACTGAGGAGCTCCATGGATTACATGGAGATCAAGTATCTTACTTAAGGACATCACTGAGACAGTGTTAAGGGAGTGTAGGGTGTTTCTTATTTGCTTTCTCCTTTTATGCCCCTCTTTTTTGCTACCTCCTCTTGACTACTGTGCTGCCTTCAAACTGACTGAATTAACTGTAAGATGCATTTTCCTCAAGGAAACACTAAAGGGAGTATATATTCCTGCCTGTGGTTCTGCTATAAAATGTTACAAACTGGGCATTTAAATAAGTCCCACAGCCCTGCACTAAAAAGAGATATTTTTGCCTCACTGCCTGTAGTATTAACTGCCCTTTTGGTACCGCATGTTGCAGCATGTCGACAGCGTCATAGCGCCACCATTTGTAGTTATCAAACTAAATGTATTTGTTTGTCACATTTTTTTTATTTGAAATTGTTCTTCAGTGTCTATCCGTTTATTTTCTTGATTAATTGATTAGTTGGCCCATAAAATGTCATGTTGTGTCCCAAAATGTCCCAAACCTCAAAATGATGGTTCTTTAATGGCTTATTTTTTTTTACAAACCAAAATTGTTCAGTTTTAATGACTTCTTTGTTATATGGAGCAAAGAAATGAAAAAAATATTCACATTAAAGAAGCACTAATCATAAAAAACTCAAACTGATTGATCTATTATTAGAGTAGTTGATTCATTCAGTAATTAATAATAAGCAGTTAATAAATTTTTGCAGCCCTGATCGTGTCTACAGTATAAATACTTTTCCTTCAGTTTTTTTTTCCCCTCATTAAGTTAACTTAAGTTTCTAACATAGCTGAAGGGACTGGTGTTGACTGCAGCAGCGTATACACAGTATCTTTTTCAATAACCCATGTACTCATACTTGTATATTGCATTATAATGCTGACATATACGATGTATGAGTTTGTGCCTACTACACACAACATTACGTTGCTGTATCCAGTTCTGCGAAGTTTATATTTGACTTCAGTAATCTTCATAGTCACATTCAGTGTAATATGTCACAGCCCTGCACTGCACTGTGCAGCACCAATGCTCAGTTGACAGCACAGCACAGCACGGCACCGTAGCTTTCTCCCCTCGGCATTCTAAATAGATAAATTATGATCACACTCCTCTGCAGTTGTCTGGCCGCCAGGGTTGACGTATACACTGTAAAGAGACTGGCTAATGAAGAATGACTCTGTCATTGGTGTTGTCTTCAAAATAAGGCTGATCACTCCATCTCTCTTTCTCTCGCCTTCACTCTCATCTTTCCCTGTTGTTTCCTCACTCTTTCTTCCTGTAGCCCCTTATTGCTCCATTGCTCTTCCACTCATCATTCATTCCTGTGTTTCCTTCTGTCACTGGATTTTGTCTGTGTGGAATAAATGAGAGTTTGGTGTTGCAAATACATCATACCCCTGCGCCGCCCCCTCACCCCCCCCACCTCCACCCCCACCCACAGTGCTTTGCGGCAACTGAAGATGTGCATCTAACCATCTCTAATGAGCTTGCTCGTGTTCAATGCCGTTGTTGATGTTGTTTATGGTGAAGTAATTTGTGGTTGCCATAGAAATTGTCTCTGCTAAATGTGCCCATCATTACTTTGTGCTTAAAACTATCATAGCCAGTGGCTCGGAAGCAGGAAGGCAATGAAACTTGATTAATATGACTTGATATCATTTTTCCATTAACTTCTCGAGGAAACTGTGCTGAATGTTTCTGTTGATTGTGTTATCATAAAGACTATTTTTAATTCACATTCAGTCTGAGTCCCGTAATGGCAGGAAATATTAAATGCACGTTTTAAAACCAATGCCATACTGTTCTAGTTCATTTAAAAAGATTAAATAGCAAATTGCACTTTCTTGTTTTTGTGAGAGAGCATGCCAGTTTTTACAAGCTCTCTCATACAAGAGTTTCCTCTAAACTATATTTCTGGTCTGGTCCTTAAATATTTTAGGGGTAGATGGTGAAAACTTTTTTTCCCATTTTCCTCTCCTTTTTTCCCACCACTTTGGGGTAGAAATGTCATACTGTCAGTGGGATATGCCCAGCGTAGCAGCTCTACGCAGTGTTCCCTAAATATAAATGTCAGCAGAGAATGATGTTCTAAAAAAGGTGCATTTCTGTCCCTTTTACTTAGTATCTGTCTTCTTCCCATCTCGTCCCTCCTCCTTTTCCATTCTTACTTTTCATCTCCTCTCTTTCCTTTTCCTCATTATCCTTTATACTTTCAGACCTTTTTGTAATTTAATTCCCATTTTTGTCTCTGATTATTTTTCCCTTTTCTCATCTTCTTGTCTATTTTGTTTCCTCATCAAAACCGCTTTACTTGCTTGCTTTCTTTTCTACCTCCATATTGCTCTATTCTTCCATCACTGCTGTCCATCTCTTATTTATGTCTGTGGTACAATTCTGGATGCCACTAACTTGTTACTTTTTTTCTGTTATCTCATTTCTATATTGTTTGTGTTTTTTTTTTTGCTCCTGGCTTGTGGTAAGTTTCAATAACTGTTCTGTATTTTTCTTCAATTTTTTTTCTGACAGCACTTTTCCTCTCTCAATCCTCCTTCTTTTCTATATTTTCCCCTCCCAGTCTCTCTACCTGTCATAATGCTGTCATTTTATCTTTCCCTTGTTATGTTGCACTTCCTTTTTCAGATGGCATAGCTCAGACCAACTGTGCCCTTTCACCTCCATTGCTACATGGGGTGTAAAGGGCTAACACAGCCTTTCTGTCAGAGGAGATTTATTCCCTCACCTTTTGGAGCCCCTCGATCACGGTTTGTGTGCACCTGTAATCTGCCTGTGAAAGGTGACGCATTCACCCTGAAACTGCATGTGTTGGCCCAAGCAGATAGATGGCTTTGGACACTGTGGCATTAAACATTTAAAACTTGGTTTGCATACCACTTGAAGCATGGCAGTGGAGCCTGAATGTCTGAAAAAAAGAGTGAAGGAGATGAGGCCAGAGAGATAAAGAGGGAATTTTCTTCTTGTGATTTTGTGGGAGATAGCAGCACAGAAGAATCAGTAGCTATCACTGTAGAAGAAGGGCACAGTGCACGTGTATCTACTACTCTGGGCTGAGACAGCCCCCGTCAAACAGGGTGACCACACATTGTGGCAAAACCTTTGTGTCCGTTCCAAAAACCTTCAGTGACATTGGAGTCTTGGTAATGAAGTTCAGAAACATACCTTCCAGATGCTTTTGTAGCTTTGATGTCCCTTGAGTTGTCTTGGTCTAAGACCTGTTAAGTCTTAAATGAACAGTAGGTAATTCAATAATCTTTCTTTAATGTAACAGGCCAGTGGACTTAATCTTGCTTGAGAATGCCGCCAAAGTCAATCACAGCATATATATATATTTAAAAAAAACTGGTCAAGTGGATTAAGATAAGGTGAGATAATCTGAGGAGACGGTAAATACTTGTATGACACTAATGTCTCTGCACTGAAATAAGACACAGCAGCAATTGTTGGCTTTCATTTATAGTATCCCAAGATTTAAGAAATATACCAAGATTTTGTTTTTATTGCATTTTTTTTTTTTTTTTGTTTAATTGTCTCGTTCTGTATTTTGAAAACTCCAAGGCTATGACTACTATTCACAGTTTTATCCACGGGTGTCTACACAAAAACCTCAAACACAAAGTGACAAACTGCCATTCTTGCTTTTTCTTCTTTGTACCTCCTGTATAGGAAACAACTGTAGCTTTAGATAATCTGTGAAGTGAAAACCATTTCAGGTGACTGCCCCATAAAGCTCATGGAGAGAATGCCAAGAGTGTGCAAAGCAGTGATCAAAGCAAAGGATGGCTATTTTGAAGAATCTAAAAAACATGTTTCGAGTTATTTCACACTTTTTGTTTACTATGTAATTTCATATGTGTTCATTCATAGTTTTGATGCCTTCAGTGAGAATCTACAACGTAAACAGAAATGAAAATAAAGAAAAACCATTAAGTGAGAAGGTGTGTCTGAACTTTTGACTGGTAGTGTATATATATATATATATGTATAGTGTGACCTGCTTGACAAACATACTCTTCATTTTAAATTCTGCTGAGTTTCAGTGGGTGTGGTCTGTTATCTATAATCTATTAAACTTCTACTCACAGTCCTCTCATTCTTTCTCTGCTTTTCCTTCTGCTCTGCTTCCCCTGGTCTTGTCTCCTCCTACTTTCCTTATTTCCCTCTGTGTCTGCCTTTGTCTATTTTTGTTCCTCTGTGCTTCTGGATTGTCACTTAAAAGAGGAAAACCATGCTCTTACATGCTGGAAATACAGGCAGTATCTTCATGCATTTTGTTTAATTACAAACAGACAGAGTGCTGTGGAGTAATTAAAGGGAGACAGGTGCAGACACAAATTTAAAAGTCCAAATGAGTACAGTGATGGCTAAAAGAAGAAGATAGAAAAGAATAGAATGAAATGGAGTAGGAGTATGAGGCCATGGAAAAATGCATGGCACAAAGCATGTTGATAGCTCTGATATAAGGAGAGATGGCAGAGTGAGGAGGTAGATAGACAGAGGGGGGTGAAGAACAGGAGAAGAGCGACAGTGTGCAACTCACCAACAGAAACATGGAGATGGGCTGCAATGCAGACTGAGTGTTCGTCCTGTAGATGTAGCTGGCCAAAGGTAAGCACAACACACACTACAGTGTGTCACTCTACATTTTATCAACAACACACCAAGTTATTTCTGGCAGATTGGAGGTTCAACCTTAGTGACCTGGATTTTTTTTTTCCCTCTGTAACATGCACTTTTTGTGTTATTCCAGACCAGAGTGGAGACAGCTACCAACAATGAACTATATGTCTCCCTGAGAGTACTGTAACATTTCTCTCAGTCTAGTGTTTTTTCTTTCTTCCTGTGTATTTGTTTTTTTTTTGCATTCAACAGAAATCATGCTAGCATGTGTTTGAAAAAGATCCTTCCCTCTCTTTCCTTTCAGTGAAACCCTAATGTAACCTACGACTTCTGTAATTCATGCACTCTTCTTAAGAGTCCTGGCCAATATGGACAATTGCAAGAACTTACCTTGAAGGAATGAGAGGGAGAGAGAGGAAGAGGGAGAGTGAACATTTGTGCGTGTATTCAAAGAATATCTGGCTTTCATAAGATGGCAAGGAAGCTGCTTGTGGAACCCAAACTCTGCCAAAATGCATTAACTACCCATTTATCCCACATATGTCTGGTTTAGCTACATGTTTCGAGCTGTAATGACTTTTAAGATTGGCCTTTTTCATCTCTGCAAAATCCCAGAAATAGGCACAAGGGCATTTTTTTACTCATCTTATCATTCAACAGAAATGTTTAATTTCCACATTAACTGGAAAGCACCATTTTCTACTTTGCATACACCATGCATTTTCAGTGATGGCACGCAACAGCTGTGACCTTTTCTGAGTTGGTTTACCTCCAACCTTAACCACAAGCCAAAATATCAGGTTTTTTGTATTTGGTCTTAGTCTTAAATTTGTCCACAAAGGTATGGCACACACAGTTTGTTTTTTCTGACTTCTGAGAACATTACATTGACTTTAATGGTGGAGCCATTCACTTAAATATATGGTCACGTTCAGTATGCATGTCACGGTTCAGGGCATGTGTGTATTATTCGGTTCATGACATACTCTCCATACCAACAAAAGAGACCCAAGGAGGCATGTAGGGTAATGATGCAATGAAATTTGGATGAAAATTGAGTATAAATGGACCTAATGCCTGAGCCAGTAACCCAGTTGAGTTTTATTTGTATATATTCAGGACCAGTATATATTCAGGCCAGCGTTTCGTTCTCCTGTGTGGGAGCATTTCATGTTCCATGTTACCTATGATGATGGAAAAAGAGAGGTGAATAAAACAGTGACTGTATAAGCACTGCAACACATGTTTCTTAGCTAGTGGCAACGCTCAATCTACAATGACGTCACCCCAGTGTGACAATTGTCAGCACAAAGGGAGAGTCAGATTAGTCTTTTTTCCAGAGACAAGAAACCCGATTCTTTTTTTATTCTTTGACAGAACCGACCTTTACCTAGAAGACAAATAGTTAAATAGAACAGTAAATAAAAATAGCATGCTTAAATGCAGCAAAGCTCTTGCTCTTAAAAGAATGTCACTTCACTTTGATTTAAGATTGTTACAATAATATGTGTAATCAAGCTGCCCTATTCTTTAAGTTTGTGCATGATTGTATGACATGTCCTAAAGAATATTGGATGTAAAAAAATCTGTACATGCTGGATTATTAAGCTATAGCTCTGACTTTTTAAAAAAATGAACCGAACTGAAAACCGTGACCTTGAAACGATGATATGAACCAAACCATGGATTTTGTGAACCCTTCCCACCTAATTGATTTATATTATTTCCTGGAGATACCTGGAGCACAGACACAAACACACTAGCTGCAAGGTTTAGGCTTTCTGTTTACACATGGATAATCCCCAAAACAAACCTTTGAGGGATTGTGGCTCATCTACAACAGCACAACATCTATAATCAGGCACTTTTGCCTGTGCCAAGGAGGTTATGTGTTTATTCAATTTTTTTCAGCAGTATTACACAGTATTACAGACAGAGAAATATCAACTTGAGTCAGATTTGGATAGAACCAGTGATTTTTTTTTTCTTTTGCACAGTCAAAATTAGTGTTAAATTTCCATCAACTTCTCAGAAAATAGAAGCTTATTGATTCATGTTGTTTATGTCTGTACGTTTGCAAATTTGACCCGAGGTGGCCTTTCCTTTTCTGTTTTATGCATGAAACAGGTACGTAAGATTATTTGTGTGATCTACAGAGTGCTATTCTAGATTATCATGCAATATTATTCAGCCCACTGGAGAATAGTAGCTTAGTAATGAAGAAACAATAGAGGAATAGTCCAATGGGATTTTTCACTGTTGCTGAGGAAAGCCAGAAGAAAATGAAATAGTTTGGGTGGAATACTGAATGTGTGAAACAAGTAATAAGCGCAAGAACTTATCAGCAATGTGATGAAGGGGAAACAACAGTGGCCAGATTTAGGAAAGGTGGCCGGAACTCTTAGAGGAAGCAGCTCAGAGTTCCGGCCAGAGGAGTTCAGCAAAATTATGAGTTGGAATGAACAGTTTCTGTTTTGTATTTGTTGCATTTACCAGATCAATAAAGATGCGTTGGTGAGATGAATCCAGGTTGCAGCACGAATGTTGCTTCTTGACAACAATTAATGTTATTAATAATATTAATAACAAATGGTGAAAGAAAAACACTTTCAGCGAGAATAAATAATTACAAAGTGCAGGCCATGGCACCAGGTGGAAATATGATATAAATCAGTGTTGGTAAGGGTGTTTGACAGATAAGTACTCAAGTGTGACACTCGTCTAAATGGTGATGCAGATGGATGCTCAGGAGAACGGGTGGATCGGGGAATTAATGGATGAGAGAATTTTAAGTGAGAAACAAACAAGGACGTGAAGGAATTAGGACAAAAATTATAATATGCAAACAGGATGTCTACTGAAAACAGAACAATACACACAGTGAATGCAAAGTATTGTAAAAAAAATATTGTCTAGCCAATTGCCTGTCTCTATAATTATTAATTATAATACAATGAAAACACACGAACACATATATATATATATGTGTGTGCTTGCCCTTGCATTCATCTCCAGCCCCTTTTGTCTTCTTTCCCCATTGCGGAGCAAATGCTAAAAGCTAAAGTGCTTCCCAACCAGCCCTCGATTAAATAACAGCAACCCTAAAAGGCGGCTCTTTACACCACAGTAGCATGAAATTAGGTGGGAAAGGAAAGGGGGCAAGGTTGCAAGTAATCACATCATTCAGCTCCTTAAGCACTTTTTGCTTTAAACAGAACCATGGCAAGTTAGATCTCCAAACTATTGGCCATGTTTGATGTGACTAAGAAATGTTTATTTTTATTGTACCCAATATATGTATATCACATGTAATAGGCACAGTAAAACAGAACATAAAATATAGTGAGTATATTAATTTTAATACAAATTAGATAGTAATTGTTGAAGCTAAATTTTCATCTGCAACCAGGAAAAGATACAAACTGTATACTATTACAGCGCTGTTTATAATGTCCCACTTTGAGTATTATAGTGCATCATGTGTAGTTTTGGCAAGATACAGTTGTAATAGAAACACATTTAGGTATGACAAGTTATTGTAATAAATCAACATGTATACAACATGTATACAAAAAACAACGGTTTATACGTTTCTCCTGAAATATGCATTCGTTAAAACAAACAAAAAAAGTGCAACAATTTCCTGCTGCTCTGTCAGGTTTAAGTGGGAATAGAAAATTTGATGTAATATGCCAGCTTCACCAGCAGATGTGTATGTTCAATGTAGTTGTGGGCTTAAATAATATGCAATATATATTAGTATACATTGAAATTGTCTATAGGCTGTTGCAGCACAACCTGTTTTACTTATATAGAGTAAGACATTGGTTGTGCTGTAAAAATATGTGGATCACATCCATTTTCTTTGGTGTTTTACCTGCGATATAGTTGGTATGTACATGTGTTACTGCCCTTAACCAGTTCATCAAAAATGAGATTATTTCCTATTAGGAACAGGTTTAGGTCTCTATCAGGACCACTAGAATACAAGTCATTTCAGTGAACCTATCAATGACCTCACTTCAATTTGCAAACCACTAACCAGTACAAAGCACGAGAGTCTGAATCAAACTGATTTATTCTGTCACTCTTTGTTTACCTCATTCTTTTTTTTTCTCACAGAGCTGTAATATGCTTGAAGGTCACTTATTGACTCATGAATGCTGTACTGCAAATATGGAGCATTTTGAAATGGCATTTTAAAACGAGAAGAAGGGGAAAAAATGGGGTCAAAATATATCACCTGTGAACCACTGTGAAGGGTGAGCAGTTTGTCAATACACATTGTGTGTGTGAATTTATATATGCAGTGTGTCTAATTTTAAATACAAATCCTTGCATGTAATTATGCATCATTTTATACCTTTACACTATTCAATGTGCATGTGGGTGGGTGTGTTTTTCTTTATGTACACTGCATACTTTGTGCTTACTTTGTATACAGTGAACTGTGTCTTAATTCTGTCAGGTTATTTATATTTTCTACAGCCCACTCCAGTCTCTGATCACAGCAGGATTAACTTCTTTTCATCAATACTTACTCCTTCACATTTTAATTTAGAGGGGATTCATGAAATTATATTTTCTTTTCCTCACAGACTGAACTGAAAAAAGTAGATTGCAGAGAGACTGCTGAAAACCCAAAGTGCACTGAGTGGTTTTGCCGCTCACCTTCCCACAAGGAGTTGATGGTGGAGGAAGTTTTCACACATTAATTTCCCTGTAGGAGTTTGACAGCTTTGATCAATGATGGCAGAATCAGCAACAGCCAGTCACAAGACCTGTGAGAAGTCACAAATGTAGTGGTCAGATGGCATGTCATGCACACAGTGGTTTGCATTGTCTCTTTTCACTGGCTCTTCTTGGGGAGCAAACTAATTTACAAGAAATTTCATCAATTGAAACAAAAATTGTAAGAAATATGTGGTTAGGTGTACTGTTATAGGAACAAGGGGCTTTCTGCAAGGAGTTTGCATGTTCTCCCCATGGTGCGTGGGTTCTCACCGGGTACTCATGATTTGGGGATTAGGTTAATTGGACACTCAAAATTGCCCGTAGGTGTGAATGTGAGAGTGAATGGTTGTCTGTCTCTATGTGGCCCTGTGATGGACTGGCGACCTGTCCCTGCCTTTCGCCCTATGTCAGCTGGAGTTAGGCACCAGTGCCCCCTGCGACCCTTAGTGGATAAAGCAGAAGTAAATGAGTGAGTGAGTGTACTGTTATACTGTTATTTGCAACTCGCCATTACTAAAGAGCAGCGGTTGTGCTAGACTAGCTGTTCATCATTTTGACAGACAGGGTTGTAAAAATTCTGTCTATTTTTTATCCATTTTATTCATTTGGACTTTTTTCATGATAATTACACATCGTCTAATGTATTTCATTTAAAAAAAACAACCTGGCCACAATAACATTTACAGGACTTTAAAGTTTTCAGGCACAGAATTTTGTTCAATGCTCACTTTTTTTTTTGCCATGCCAGCAGAGGAATGCCACTAAAACACAGCAGCACGATGTCTTGGTAAAGGTGGAAGATGCAAAGATACAGAATTAGACAATTGCAATTAAAATGTCCATAAACTATTTAAGAAATGCCACACAGAAACTGCCACACTAGAGACTGGAATCCCCAGTGTCACTGGCTAGAATTTTGAAGTCAGGGAACATGTCTCTGAGGGAAGTGATCACAAGTCGCCAAGACGCTGAATGTGGGATTTCCCGATCCTGAAAGCACTGGCTTCATCTGGACGAAATCCCAAGCATCTGTTTCTTCTGTACCAGCCACAATGCTGCATCTGTTTCTTAGACAAGCTCCAAGGCCTCCGGTCCTTACCTGCTTGAGATGCGGGTCTTATTGTACAGGATTATGGCTGCCCGTCCCCGTTACAAGTGGTCAATGACAATGTTGTGTATGAATTATTTTTTTTAAGTTACAGTAGATTGCCCTCAGTGTTCAATCCGTCAAAAATATGGACAGCCTTCAGTTTATTCAATCATGCTAGAAAAAAGTCTCGGAATTCTCGAGGAATTCTCGGTTATCGTGACCCCAGCTAACTAGGTATCAGAGTGTTTGATTTCATCATGTTACCTGCTCTGTGTGAAATTCTTTCTTTTTATTGAATTTCTGAACAGAAATCTCTTTATAAATTTCATGTTTTGCCTTTCTAAAACTTTCCCTCCGAAGCTGATCCTCTTTCAAATAGTCTCCCCTCATGTAAATTAGCTTTACTCCTGGCCAAAACTGCGTTTATGCTCTCAGCTCTCAGCACAAATGTTGTGTCGATCAGTTTGATTTCTCTTTGTGCAGGCTGCTTTTGTTTACTTGTGGAACTTCTGCTCTTAGTTTTCCCTGGTTTGTCTTTTTTTTGTCAAATAACCCTGTCAAAATTCCCCAATCAATAAACACTAATGAAAGCTTTTCTGCTTTGCTTTGTTTGTTAGTTTTAGTTTTTAGTTAGTTTTAGTTTCCCTTTTGAACACTTAATGTTCAGCCACATTCAGTGGATCATGACCTTACCAGCATGAATTATGTTTTTTTTTTTTTTCATATTCAGCTAGCAAAAACACATTTGTCTGCTTCTCACAGACAAAATAAACTGACAAACACAGCTGAAACCATAACCCCCTTAGCAGAGGTAATAAGACTGAAAAAACAAATGCTTTGACATTCATGTACAGACCCGGAGCATGGTCAGAATCATGTTCTTTGATATCTCTTGCACCTTTTTTACACCCTTCACCCTTTCCTGCTGGGGAAGGAGATTATACTCCTCTGGTGTCCTGGATCGAGGACAGTTCTACATGAAATGCTCAGCATGAATTGTGTGTTAGACACAGTGGTGAACAGTACAGGAGCTCCACGGGGGACTATCCTGTCTTCTTCTCTCTTCATTCTCCACACCTAAGGCCCTTCTAGTGAGAGAAGTTGTGTCATGACTCTGCAGTTGTTGGAAGCATCAAGAGGGAGAATTGATCAAAGTACCAGAGGGTGGTGTAGTTTTTTGGACTGTTGTGAGCTGAACCCCCTGCAGCTCAACATCAGCAAAACAAAGTTGGTGCAAGAGCATGACCTTGGGTCCACTTAGACTGAAAACTGGTCTGGGCCAGGAACTCTGTAGCTCTCTATAGGTAGGCCCTAGAATTGGCTCTTTCTCCTGTGGGGCTCTGGTTTTTCAAATTCTGTAGCTCCATGCTGCTGGTGTTTTTATGAGTCTGTGGTGGTCAGCACTATTTTCTACCCTTTTGTATTCTGGAGTAGAGACCTGGGGGTCTACACTAACAGAGTGAACAAACTCTACAAACTTAGCCCCCATTCATGCAATTATTTATGTCATATGATGTGATAAAAAACTGAAACTGTATTGAGCTTGTCTTCCTTTTAAAAGACATTTCTAGCCCAGTGGATTTTCTGGTTAAAGAAAGGTTAAATAGAAAAATAAATAAACTGTTCTTTGGCTCAGTCCTTGGGATGGAGCTGGGCCCACATGCAGTTGCAGAGTGAGAGTGTATGTGTATATATATATATATATATATATATATATTGTATGTCAAAACTCCTCTTCTTCGAGGATAACATCTCCCAAACTCAAAATAGTGCCCTTGTTAGTCAGAGTCTCAGGCCAGAGACTCAGAATAACAAGTGTTGCACTGACTGACACCGAAAGTCCTTCCATATGTGGTTGTCCAGAAATACAATTTCTGCCCCTTTCCTTTTTTTAACACATCATCAATACTCTGCTGTCAAACTGTTTACTGTTGACCCACATTACCCTTGTCATTCTGTGTTTACACATTATGATTAATTTAGTGTTCATGTTCTTTGCACCTTTGTAGGGCTGCAGCAACTCACTGATTGATTGGTTATTTTTCTATTAAATTAATTGGCAACTATTTTGATAGTTGCCGGTTGTAAAATAGTTGGTTTGGATGTTTTTTCAATAAAATAAGATATTATTATTATTATATATATATATTCGTGTTTCCTGGCTCCATATAACAAAGAAATTATTAAAACGGAATTGAGTTTGTGGACAAACAAGACATTTGAGAACATCATAATTTTGGGGTTTGAGAAACATCACTCAACATTTTATGGACCAAACACCAAATTGATTACATTGACGATGACAGATTAATCAATTATGAAAATAATCATTAGTTGCTGCTCTACACCTTCATTTAGGTATAGAACTAGTGCCAAATAATTCCTTGCTTTCAAAACCTCTTGGAAACAGGTAATTTCTTTAAGTTTTGATCCTTTCCTTAGAGCAGAGATTCCTCAGCCAAGACCCTTTTACAAGATTTAAAAACAATTTGATGACAAATTGTTTAATTAGGAAATATACTGTTTGTGAACCCCATTTGAGAACCAGTGCCTCAGTAATTCATATTTTGATAGTATCATTTAGTAACGCTGTTTTAAATCTGTAACAAACTATATACTGAAATGAAGCTAGTCTTTGAAAAATTATATAGCAAATCAAATCACTATCTATTAAAATAAATTGCAATTACATATTTTACCCAAATTTTTCATCCCTATATTACACCATCCCACACTTAGGATGGATGATACTGTATATTGTCAAAGGTTATCGTGATAAAACATGTTACGTTACGGTGAGTGTTGCAGTGAGAGAAGCGCTGCATGTCATTGAGCTGTGTGAGCTTGAGGGCAAGCTCACACAGTCACTTCCCACTAAAAGTGCTGAGTGTGAGGGATAGTGTCAGATGTGTAAGGGACAAACTGCATTTAAAGCAGACACCTTTTACTGTCCCTCCCTCCCCAAACAATCATCTGGTCGTAATTCTTTGTACATGGGGAGCAGTGAAAAGTAGAGAATTGAGCACCTTTTTGTTCTTTTCTCTTCAGTTATCTGTCCCTGTTTAACCAGCCCTTTATGTGGTCACTGAATGTTAATGACAACACAAGATGTGCATGCACCCACAAATTATGATTATTAATATTATTATTAAAAATATAAGATTTTAGAAGATCAAAGCAGAATATGAATGAATTTTTTTTTCATTCTGTCCTCTTCTCTGCTGCCATAGGTACTTTTCAGGAGCACACTGTTGCTGCATCTCATGATTATTTTCATAATCGATTCATCTGTTGATTATTTTCTCAATAATTTCTTTGTTGCTGTCCACAAAATGCCAGAAAATGTTGTTTGGTGTTTCCCAACCCTTCAAATTCTTTTCTCCAAAAACTAAAATTATTTAGTTTTCATGATTTCTTTGTTATATGGAGAAAAGAAACCAGAAAATATTTACAATAAAGAAGCTGAAAAAAAAAATACTCTGACTGACTTATTTATGCACTATGATCAAGCTATACAGGAGCATGTATTTTTCTTTTTAAATAAATACTGAGTAATTGTGAGCTTAAACGTTTTTAAGTTGAGACATAAAATAAATATATAAAAAATGGTATAGTAAAGACAACATGCCAATCAATGTTATGTTTCATATTTGACACTGATTTAAGCAAATGCACAAATAGTTTCTTTGTATATGTGCACATGTGTTCATGTCTGTGGGATTGTTTATTTAATTTGCATACAGATTTTCCCAGCTTAAACCCCACACCCATTCTTTCCTTTTCTTCTTGTCAGTTTCTCTCTGTCTCTCTCTTTCTCTGTTGATCACAATGCCATGGCTGCAGCAGTTTTTGTGATGAGAAGCTCTTGTTACACTCAGATTGTCTTGGGGAAAGTTGTGCAGCAGTTTAGCTAAAAGTGGGACACACATTTTTTCCCCAGCACTGTGATGATGCTTGTTAAGTCGATGAGTGCTCCTGAAAAAAATGCCGTACTGTATGTCAGTTCATCTCATCGCAGATAACACTTCTTTTGATATAGCCACGTTTTATGAGGAGTAATCCTCTTTACCATTATTTTTGTTGAAACATATTCCACTGTTGCAGTGGAATGTATGTATGACTTCTTTCTCACTGCTCTTTTATTGCGTTTCCACCATGATACACACACAAACGCACAGGTTTGTATTCCTAAACTTAACGATAACCAGTTAACTCTTACAACACACAGCATTTAAGCTGCTTTTTTTTGTCTTCATACGTTAAGAGTGTCTTATATCCTTTTTTCAGCGCAACGTAGGCAATCTGATGAAATTATTATTTTATTATTATTTTAAGTATATAAACACACCTGAGCAAAAAGTACTTACAATTTTTAAAATCAGCTGAAAAATGTGTAATT